>JAOTAV010093256.1:0-11287 GCA_026546445.1 Cyclargus thomasi | reverse complement strand
GTTGTCACTTTGTTGGTAACGACCGAGGCCTGTATAGAAATTTGTCAGCGGGTTAATGAACCATACCGCCAATCTTGAGCGAAAAGACAATAGTTGACTAGTCTTTGATTTTTTAATGACTTTATCTAATGGCTAGACTTTGACCGAGATAATCCTTGGACTTATTCCATCCGATGACCGGTGGTTTGGACAGATCCTTGAAAATAACCTTTGTGCTAAGGCCTTTCAGACTTAGGGTTTTAACGCCAAAGGCAGGTCTTTTATTCTATAAAAATATCCTGATAAAATATTTTTTTATTCTTAGGAAGCCTTTGGCCTCAAAATTGGGAATCCCTCGCTGATTTGATTATACCCGATATGATAGACCTGGACTCTAGAATCAGACATTTAAATTGGACTGTTCTATACATGGTAAGCATGTTTGATAGAAGGTATGTTTGAAAGTAATGTTTTTTCTCTGTTTCCGTAAAAATAACTTAGAGCTTGTAAATAAGAAAATCAGTAGTCTCTTAGTGTGATAATAGTTGTAGGCACTAGAATTAGGTTTTATCTGTGTCATTAGGGTTATATGAAATGTTTTTATTTATCAGATTAGATTATTGTTAACATTGGATAGCTTCTTAAATAAGAAACTTATAGTAACAAAAAACAAACCCCGATAAAATTAATTTAAATTGATGACATAAACGGAAGAATCGAATAACTAAAATTTTACAACTTTCGAGAATGTGCTTGTTTTTTCGCATGAAAGTTTGAGAAATCTTGTAATTTAGGGCTTAATTAAGATATACATCAAATCCTCATTAAATTAATTTTAAATCATTTTTTCGGTCCTAAAGCGTCCATTTACGCAAAAATGTTAGTTACCCGCTTCTTCCACCTATGTTTTGAAATTAAACGAAAGGGTAGTAAATAATCATATCCCAAGATCGTGATCTGCGGAAGAGAAGAGCTTTTGCCCAGCAGTGGGACACTGTAAGCTAAGTATTAGTTATGATCATAATAATAATTAGCTGTTGCCCGCGACTCCGTCCGCGTTTCCCTTTTTTTTACTACAAGCCTCATGGAGCCCGAGACCTTTCCAACGAATGCAAAACCGTGGAAATCAGTTCGTGCGTTCTGGAGTTATACGGTTAGGAAGGAAAACTCGAGTTATTTTTATATAATAGATTTTGTTCATGTTATCAGTATGTATCAAGTGATCACATTATAAGAATCCCTGATGAGAATAAATCGGACAACACACTGCACACCCATCAGAATTTTCTGATAGTATGCGAACTCTATAACAACATGATTGACACATTGGGTGTTTGAATTTTTCTGATGCGAAATTCGGATAAGTTAACAATTTTTTTATGATAACTAAGGGGCAAGCGAGCAGATGGGTTACCTGATGGAAAGCAACTGCCGGTGCCGATGCACACTCGTGACATCCGAAGAGTCGCAAGTGCGTTGCCGGCCTTTATAAGGGAATAGGAAATGGCAATAGGGATAGGGGGGTTAGGGAAGTTAGGCCACCGGTAAACTCACTCACTGAACGAAACACAGCACAACGTCGTTTCACGCCAGTTTTCTATAAGGCATGGCAATGCTACGGCAACGATCATCCGTATAATGTACTTGAGATCGGAAAATGTCTCATTGGTACACGCATCCACCGGGGTTTGAACCTGCACCAAGTTCGTGCGTGAGTGCGAACCAAGGTCTCACCCATTAAGCTACGGACGCATCTTTGTGATTTAACAGAGTTTTTATGTTTTAAGATGGAGCGTGCAGAAGATTTCTATACGTCTCTCAGTATGCCGGCTCTACCGGAAAAGTTCTGGAAAAACTCTGTGTTGTCCCGAAACAATAAGTCTACAAAGTGTATCGGAGCTGCCGCGGACATGTACAAAACCGATGATGTGAGGTGAGCCCTATTCTATCATTACCAGATTGCAAGCGAAAGTGTCTATCTGTTACATGTCATGACAAAACGACTGAACCGATTTGGCATTTTGGCATGAATATAATTGAACATACAAATTTTTTGTTTCACAACTATTAAACATTTCTACACAAGAAACAAATTTTGGTGCAATGATATCGCGGTTATTATGTAAATTAATTGCAATGTATTGTAAAATTAACTGTAATGACGGTAAAATATAGCTAAGAACAAAAAATAATAGAAAGTCGGGGCAAAAGCATACGATCATCTTTTAGTAAAAGTTCATGTAAAAAACATTCCATTTATTTCAAAATCTAAAAGCTTGAAAAACTATAGTCGTTTAATTTTTTAAAAAAATTGGTACGTAATTTCGTACAAATTTTGACATTTTAAATGAAGTTATGTGTTAACTTACGACGATTCAACCGTAAATTATATGCTTCCCAACATTGTGTGATGGGGGAAAGTGAAGTAATTTGGTCAGCTATGTCAAACTCAGCCGACAGATCACGGCTAACATGGAATTGACATATACCGACTAAATGTCGTACGTCCGTCAACTGTCTCTCTTTCAATTTTCCCCAATATTCATTAGGACATTTAGGGCCCAAACATTTATCTAATAGTCTTAATTTTCAGGATCTCGTATTGCTCTGAAACTGACTTCCGAGATTTCCGCGTGCTGCATCATGAACTGGGACATATCCAGTATTTTATGGCTTACATACATCAACCTGGAATATTCAGGGTAAATCCATTAACACTTCTTACTCAAAAATTTTACTCAGATAACAATATAATTAGCAAAAACATAAATTAATAATTTATTCGTTTTTTTAATATAAAATAATCTAGTTTTAATGACAGTATTTTGATGGTATGGTATCTAGCGTCATAAATTTATTATATAATTTTTGTAGCAAGCTAATTCTATGCTACACGAAAGCATAGGTGATGCAGTTATGTACGGCGTCATGACTCCGCAACATCTTAATAGGCTAAGGTTAATCAGTGACGCAGAACTTTATAACAAAAAACATGAAAATCACAAGATAAATACAAACAAAGATATTAGCAAAACGACACAAGAAGATAATGCAGGAAAGAAAGATAGAAAAGCAAACGAAGCAACTGAAGATTTATCAGAAGTAGACGCTGAAATTTTTAATACAGATAATCAAGGGCTACCAGCGGCCGAAGTAGATGATATGGATGTAATGATACTGCTAAAACAGATGCTATACAAGTTACCACAAATACCATACTCGCTTCTTATAGACGAGTACAGATGGCGCTATTTTGAAGGTAGTTTGAGGAAACAGAAATTGAATGAAGAATTTTGGATGATGGCCAAAGACTTTATGGGTTTGGCACCAGCGGGTGAGAGAAACGAAGAGTATTTTGATATCGCAGCTGAGTTGCATGTGGCAGATAATACTCCATTTTCAAGGTAACAAGTTATTAGATTGATTTAATGATAATAAGGGTCTGGTTTCACCTCTTGCTGATAAAGTTTCTGTTAGGCTATCCACAATTTTCTCGACAGATTCTCCATACTACATCTGTCAAATAAAGTTTTGGATAGATTATCTGCAAGCGGTGAAATAGGCCCTAAAACTCCTACATATTAACTTAGTAGCAGTGTCCATACTAATTAATATTATAAATGCGAAAGTTTGTCTGTCTATCTGTTACCTCTTCACGCCCAAGCTGCTGTACCGATTTTTTTGTAATTTGGTATAGATATACAATAAGTTCTCGATAGAGAGATAATATACTTTTAATCCCGGAAATGTACGGTTCCTGCGGTATAGGCAAATTTTGGTGCAATGGAGTTGTGATTATCTTGTTAACGATAAAACACCCCTTTGAATATGAAATTCTGCCCGACGGTTTCGAGAATATTTGATTAGTCATTACACAGGAATACCTGTTTACTGGTCTTTTTGATATATTTTTTAAATTGAGAAATGGATGTTCCAGATATTTCCTAAGTAGCTTCATCCAGCATCAGATCTTCGAAAGTCTATGTAGGGCTTCTGTGTTCGGACATATTGATAAAAGCTATAAACTGCCGACTTCGATACCACTACACAGATGTGACATATACGGTTCGAAGGTTGCCGGGAAAATTTTGAAGTAAGTTACTCCATAAGTTAAGAGCCATGCTTCGGCACGAATGGGCCGGCTCGACCGGAGTGATACCACGGCCTCACAGAAAACCTGCATGAAACGCCTTTGTGATGTATTTCGATCAGTGAGTTAGTTCCCTGTTCCCTAATGAAGGCCGGCAACGCACTGGCGACTCTTCGGATGTCATGAGTGTCCATGGGCAACGGTATTTGCCTTCCATCAGGCAACCCTCTGCTCGCTTGCTCCCTAAAATTTTTTAAGAATATCATGCTATTCTATTTTTGAACACATTGGAAACATACAATTTTTTTTAAATATAGGACAAAAACAAGCAAACAGGTCACATAAGGGAAAGCAACTGCCGTCGCGCGTCGGAAATCGCAACATCAGAATATTTCCATTAAGCTGAGAGCAGGATAATTTTCTGTTCTTCGATAACAGTGATGAGCAAAACTTGTTTTGCTTCTGCATTCTTGCAACTGCCAAGGCAGCAACCGACCAATTTTGCTCATGAATCTCACATCCACACGTAAAGTCCGTTTGTTTATTTTTAACCTTTATATTTCAGAAATTTAATGTCGCGCGGTCATTCCGAACATTGGCAAGAGATATTGAGTGAGACTATTGGAGAAGATGAAATATCTGCTTCCTCTCTGCACCGCTACTACCGCCCTCTGGTGGGTGTTTTGTTGCGGTTAGTGAAAACACACCAAATACCTCTCGGATGGTAGTGATTTGTAATAAAAACGTTTTGTATTTAATCATATATTTATTTGCAAAGTTCGTATTACTTTTAATGTTTTCCTAATATAGGATTTAAGTAAATAATTGACATTGAAAATAGTGATTTTAATGAGAGCGTACGAGACACCTCTTTTTTTGAAAATTTCACCTCATCGAGCAGTTGGATCTACAAAAAAAATATCAATAAGTGTGGAATAGACATGGCGTTAGTTTATTTATTGGCAAATAGTTTCATGAAATTTTGATCGATGATCTTTAAGAGAAAAGATAAATAATTGTAAGTTTAGTAAATTAAGATTTTTAGATATAGCATACAACACCGGGGCATCTGAGGATGTTGTTACTATATGTTTATGCAAATGTACTCGGCAAGGTGGATAAAAGAACACGTAATACAGATTAATTTTTTTATTATTAGATCGAGGAAGCTTTTAATAAATAAAACTGCTACATAAATAAATATATTTATTTAACTTAACACAATTAAATAGTGCGTCTTAAATTACTTTTGTTCGATACCTTACATTATTATTACAGTTTTATAATATTAGTTCAACAAACTAATAATTTATTAAATCGCGTATTTACAATTAAAAATATGGTAATTGTTAAGGTATAGACTTATATAGCGATTGAGTATTTACACGGTATATACAAGTGCGAGAACGCTTATTGCAATTTCCGCGAGTTTTTCTAACGAAATCCCCGACATTATCACAATTTTCCCTCGATAAAACAAATACATTCTTAAATGAAATTAAAAGTAACGACTTATTTAAGACGAATTATTGTACAACACGTAGTAAAAGTTGTACTTAATATTAGAGAAACCACTATTGAGAAATGATTTGATTTAATAACATTTATTTTTGACAAACAGGACAATAATGTACGTCAACCAAATATGTTTAAAATCGTTATTAATTTATGATAGTAAATTTTTAAAACTTAAATTATAAAAAATATTACAGCATCCGAAAGCAATTTATAAATATTTAATACTTTGTCACTTCATTGGCGAAAATACTTTAATAATTAATCTAAGCGCTGTTTAATAATTTAAAGCCTCTAAATTTTCATCAAACGCTGTATATTCAAAGCATTTTATAAATTAGTATAATTTATTAAATATGATATTTATTAAATAGTAAATACTCTTTTCAGAATTCTAGGTGAGCTAGTGTTCCCAGCAAAAAGTCAGCTATAAAAACGTTATAATAGAAATCACATATCATATACAGAATGTTACAAAACAATGTGATAATAGTTAAGGGTGTGTAATGTGTATGACCCCCCCGTTTCCGTTGTTGTAAATGAAGTAACGCCGAAGGAGTAACATTTTAAATGTACCCGGGTTGCTTGACCACAGAAATTGCAAAAAAATGTTCTTTAGCTCTACTATTTTCTTGGAAAACTCTATACATAGGAGACACACACATGCACCCAAATTATTAACACCTTGCTTTGTTACACTTTGTATTCGCTGCGTACAAGATACGCGTAGCTCGTACGGTGTTAAACTTACTCGGCGGCCGACGGCATACAAATTGTCACTTTTTAAATGACAGGCTGTCAATTGGCATTTTGAAGTACTACGTTTTGTCCGCCGTATTTCGCTACGCACCCAGCGAATCGATTTAAACTGATCTTATAGCGATAAGCTCGTACTGAATCGCGGTGAGCTGGCATACCACGATGAGAATCGGTGATAGGCATAAATCAGTCTAGTCAGGCTAGCTAAAACGTTAGCTATGACAGAGTTGTAGCGTGTGATATCCAGTCGACGGTGTGGGCTACCCGATGGTAGATGCCAGGCTGGCCTCGGCTGGCGCAGGAGTAGCCAGCAGAGACCACGCCGATCAGGTACCATCGGCCAGCGCGCTCCAGCATCAGCGGTCCACCGCTGTCACCTTGGCAGCTGTCCTTCCCCCCGCCTCGGTAGCCGGCGCACAGCATTTCGGGGTAGATCACTACGTTGATTCCTGAAAAAAGTTATTAATGCTTGAGTCGTAAAGCCGCAAGTCGTATGATATTGTTTTTATTAATATTCGAGTAATAAGTCGTACGATATTTGGTTAGTTAATATTTGAGTAATAAGTCGTACAATATTTGGTTTATTAATATTCGAGTAATAAGTCGTATGATATTTGGTTTATTAATATTCGAGTAATAAATAAGTCATAAGATATTTGGTTTGTTAATATTCGAGTAATAAGTCGTACGATATTTGGTTTATTAATATTCGAGTAATAAGTCGTACGATATTTGGTTTATTAATATTCGAGTAATAAGTCATACGATATTTCGTTTATTAATATTCGAGTAATAAGTCATACGATATTTAGTTTATTAATATTCGAGTAATAAGTCGTACGATATTTAGTAAGAAAATGTTGTGATTATTATTAGTTGTGAATTTCGGTACAACTTCAGATTTATCAGAGTTTTGAATTGCGGGTTGTTTTTAATTTCTTGATTTAGCACTATCTTAACTTAGTAATATTATTTTTGTTTAACTAAGTAATATTGTTTTGCTTTGTATGTTATTTATCAAAAGAACAAAATTGGAACATGGAGAAGGACAGTGTCTAATTTCTCGCGAAATCTCTTACTTAGGGCAGGCAAAGCCATACAAATGTACAGTTTTTATATTAGTTTATGTACACACTAGCTTTCGCCCGTGGCTTCGCTTGCGTCAAATTTGCGTCAAAAAAGTAGCCTATGTCCTCCATCATTACATCTAAGTCATGCCAGAAATCAAGTCGATATGGTTTGGTTGTATGGCGTGATGAAATGACACACAGAACATTTTATTTTGAGGTTAACTACCACTTAATGTAAGAGTAGGCTGGTTTTGCATTTTACTAACTTTAAACCTAAGATTAAAGTACACGCGACTAAATATTTACACGGACGATTTTGACGAAATAAACTTAAACTGGTGTTGTTTTGTTTTCAAATTTTCTATCGCGCAAATCCTTATACACCTTATAGTCACAAAAGTGTGAATGAAAAATGTATATTTAAACGGAAAACACACTAATCGGACGCGACTGACAACCACGATCTAGACAACAACAGTTTTGTTTAACACACTTTTCCATTTATAATATTAGTATACACACCATTAGCCCGATGCCAACGCTCGCAGACTCGATTGTCAAGCACTGGCACGTCTACGGCCTGCAGCGTGCGGGGCCGCAGCCGGGAGCCCGGGGACAGTGCTCCCCAACCCGCGGCCCAACCGTACTGACCGAGGTACTCCGACCCACGCTCCGGCAGGCAGATTGGTGCTGAAAAGTAAGGAGAACTTTGAAAACAACAATAACCTTATTCTCGTAAGGAGTCGACGCCCTTAAGAGGATTGTGTACCAAACGGTTTTCATACAACGGGCCATAGCGTTTTCCACCCTCTGAACCCTCACCTAGAGTAGTGATTTTGTAGTCAAAAATCGTTTGGTATATCTTCTTCATCTACCGTACCAATTATTATAAATAGACTTCCCATAATTTATCACTAATTTTTGGGTGACGACGCACAGAAAGCAATGTATACAGTATCAATATCGTGTAAAATAAATAAATAAATAAAAATCATTTATTTCTGAGTAAATTTGAAACAAATATCAATATCGTGTAAATTAAATAAATAAATTGAAATAATTAATTCTTAATAAATTTGAAACAAATATTTTCAGAATGTCTACATGTTGAAATACCACTGGTTCGGGAAGTAGCCGTGCGAGAAGAACCGGTGTAAGAAACTCGCAAAAATATAAGTGGAGGTTTACGTCACCAACTCAAAAAAAAAACACTAAGAAGTTACGCCCTGATTTTCCTTTCTTCATATCATCGATAAGATCGTTCTTCGCATTGGACAAGCGCAACTAACTTCTTATTTTTTTGTTCAAATTCTTTATTTACTTTATGACATCTTAAACAAATATACCAAACTTACCTAACATTTTTAAGTACTTTACTCACAAGCAACTGTTACATGACGTATTATTATATAAATGTATTTTTTTATGATATTTAGGGGGCAAGCGAGCAGACCGGTTACATGGTGGAAAGCAACTGCCGTCGCTCATGGACACTCGTCACATCCGAAGAGTCGCAAGTGCATTGCTGGCCTCTATGAGGGAATAGGGATAAGGGATCACTGAACGAAACAGCATAACGCCGTTTCACGTCAGTTTTCTGTGAGGCCGTGGAATCCTCCGGTAGAGCCGGCCCATTTATGCCAAAGCATGGCTCTCCCACGGCAATGAGCATCCGTATTATGTACTTGAGATCGGAAAATGTCTCATTGGTACACGCCTCCACCGGGGCTCGAACCTGCACCCTCCCGACTGCGAACCAAAGGTCTTACCCATTAGGTTACGGACGCAATTATGATTTTTTTTAAATTATGCTCGAATTAACAAACTGGTCAACTTATAGACTAACATTGACTAAGCTCACTAGCAAGTGGCAACATTGTGAGAAGCATACGCAGACACAGATTCATGTAAATTCAAGGATTAGGGACAGGGTAAGGTTTCCTTTATCATTCCTTTTTACATGCACTAGGTTGCTCGATCGCCGTGCCGTGTGAGTCTAAGTATGAGTGTCTGAGCAACTGTGAAAGCTTTTGGCACGGCGACCGTTCGGCGACCGTGTGTCGCCCGTGCTTACATACTATTAATAAGGCGACCGTCTCAGTAATATATGGACATGTATAGACTATAGATGCTTTTACATGTATAAGGGCGCATGGGAACCGGTCGGCGATCGTATGCATGTGAAAGGGGGCTAAGGCTGTGTATTTTTCTGGTTGGGACGCTGTTCAGGCTGAAGCATTATTTTATCTCATTAAATATTATGTGACTTACCTATATGTGGCATGTAATGGACGTTTCTGTCAAGCGTCAGGACCGCCACATCGAACCTGTCCGCCTGAGGGGTGAACTTGAACAGGGGGTGCACCTGAAATCAGTTAAATAATAATAATTATAATATAATAATATCTATGGACGCTTCACACCACGTCAGTTTGGCCCCGTGCTAAGTACCTAAAGGACTTTAATTACAGGTACTATACACATATTTAAGATTTCTATTATATGATACGCAATATATATAATTCTTCTGTGAGTGTGTATGTTACTGAACTTCTCTTAAAAGACTGGACCGATTTTAATGTTTGTTCAAGGGGATCTGAGAATGGTTTAGATTCATAAAATAGGTCGGCAGGACAACATCTGCGGGGTCAACTAGTACTAGTATAATACACATCTAAGACCCAGGAACATTGAAAAACTTTTGCTCCGTCAGCGGGATTCGAACCCGCGACCCCCGGCTTAAACTAATAATTCAATCGTTGTCGTAAAAACTAAGATATGAGGCTAAATAAAAGAGTCTATTTAGTACGTTCTTAAGTACACGAGCAATAAAAGCAAGAAATGTCTCCCAGTTATAGTTGATATGGAGGAGGAGCGTGGATTACCAATATTATTTATTTCACTACCTGGTGCCCGCAATGTCGTTGCGTCAAAATTTATATATCACGCGGGAACCGTACATTCTCCCGGGATAAAAAGTACCCTATATGTTACCCAGACCTAATAGCTATTAAACAAGAAAACGATTTTGGATCGATTCAAATCCGTCCAGTAGTTCCTGTGATTAGCGCGTAGAAACAGATAAATAGACAACTTGTTTTGTCGATATGTGTTCTATTACTGTTCCTTAGTTTTTTTTAGTTCTATACTAAAAAAAAAACACTACACAGACAGACACTTCAATTTTACTGTTTTATTATATGTACAGAAAAAGTGTTTTTATCTTGCAAATTTTTTTATAAATAAAAGGCTACGCACACTTCAACACACACACACACACTACAACATTTTGACACGACACAATATTATTTTGTTTATGGTTGAAGTCTGTAAGTTTTTAAAATAAAATTTAATGGCCTGGTAAGGAAAATGGCTTAAAGGTTAACTAAATTAAAGCATTTGATTAAATTATAGTTTGGTAAACCAGGTTTATAATAGTAAAACTTATTGTTTTTAATATTTATGGTTAAATTTCTATCACAGGCGACCTCTAGTAATAATAATTACAGTTAAACGTTTTATTTTCCTTTTAAATTTTTTTAGAATTAAATATTTAAAAATAAAATTGTATGATTATTAGAATCCTAAGTTGTACAATAATTATCAACTATTTATGATTATAATAATATATAGTTTCATTTTGACACATTAAAATCAATCGAAAAAAAAACGTAAGGGTATCAGTGTCTTAGTTTACAATTACTCCATAGTTTACAATCATACCAGTTTGATTGTATTATTATGGGATTTAAAATTTTACTGTGCCCTTACCTTCTTGACACCAAAAGAGAAAAAATTCGGTTGTCTGTAAAGTCGGTTTACAGACGATAGTTGAACGTGACAACGTCTTAAGAAAATACTAATGGAATGGTAG
>JAOTAV010093245.1:0-11288 GCA_026546445.1 Cyclargus thomasi | reverse complement strand
TACAGTTCATATTATAATATTTAATTTATCAAAAATTTTAATACAATAGGTATTTAGTTGAGTAAAATATTAAATGTTAAATTAGGTTTGAGGCAGTAATTGAGAAATTTATGGAGACTTATCTTGTTATCGAACCAGCAACTTATGATTACTTAACTCGCATACGTTTGAACGTCACTTAATACTACTTCATTTTAGCTGACAGTTTCGTTAACTCGCTACTGTACTTAATTAAGTGTAAACCGGGCTTCAGGAAATAAACACTAAAAAGTTAACTTATTAAGGATCTGTTACACCGCTTACTGTTAAGTGTCGAGTAATCTATCCACAACTTTTTGTTGTATATCTGAGAATCTGTCAAAAAAGTTGTAGATAGAACCTATCAGAAACTTTATCAATAAGCAGTGAAACGGGCCCTAAGTAAAGTTTTTCATAAATTTCAACTACAGAATAAAAGTGCAAAATGTTGTCTTATAACACACCTTATATAAATATATGATTTTAAGCACTATACAAAAATCGATAACACAAGCATCTAACTTTAATTTGTCTTTTTTAAAATGAAATAAGTTTGTTATTTAAACATAATAAATATTACAACACATAATATTTTGATTACATGACTAGATTACATGTTAATTTCTATTTAAATGCTCCTTATCTATAATATTTACAAATTAAAACGAAGTAACTAGACAATTAAATAATAGGTATACGTTGTACAATCAAAAAAGTTGAAAGAGATACAGATTGTAGCCCAGCCGACAGATCGCGACTTACATGGAATTTACATTTTCTGATCAAATGACGTAGGTCCTTTAACTGACTCTCTTTCAATTTCCCCCATTATACATTTTTACGCGTTAATTACCCTGCAGACAAGACGTACAGTCAGTACCACTTAAAAGCCATATTGCTTGGGAAATAAGATCGAAAGGTTTTAAGGCACGGTTACGGCGGACTGTACACATATTAACCAATTAGCCAATATTACTAACTTTAACAGAAACTTACTCTCTTAATTTAAATAAATTTTTCCATTATTATTTAATAATATGGTCTCTTGCTATAATAACAACAGTATTGTTCGTATTTTAAAATTAATTGATTAATAAGATACTTAAATTGCCGTTTTAAAAAATTTCGAGACATAAGATAAAGTGTTTTTCTAAGACTTAAACTAAAATTAACTTAGACATTAACACTATATTGTAGGTACTGGTGCAAAAAACTAATATCACTTCGTTTAAGCTGTTGCATGACTCTATTTCTTTCTCTCTATTTATTTCTTAAGAATTTTAAGAGATAACAAATCGAGTTCGAGTTTATAATGGTACATCTAAACAAGTTACTCTAAGAATAGTTTGACTACAAGCGCTATACCTCGCCTTGTGTCATGGGGGATACCACTGTTACCGGCCATTCTACTTTATCAGTTGGCCGTCAACGCTGATGGGGCTAGTATTCTAACCCGTCCTCCGTTCCTAGGGCGCGGTACAGAGGTTGTGGTCAAGCAAACAAGTTTCTGATTTGGCATCTCTTGTTATCTAATACTACATAAGGAGTATTTGACCTCTCTACTATTGTCATTGTCGTTTAGACGAAATCAGATTAGAGTTACCACTCAACTCTTAGAGCCTCAATAAGCGGATTAGGTACGGAATGAAGTAAGTGTGCGGGTCATCCGCATTGACACTATTTTGGTCGAAAATTAATGTTCTATCTATGTCATCCGCACACACACTTCACTCCGTAGTCCGTACCAAATCCGCTTAGTGTAGAGGGGCTCTTACTTTATGACCAACTTAACCCATTAAATCACATTCTACAATACTGGGGTCTAAAACGTGTATTTTTAAATGTTTTTTGGTCGCCGTAAACTAACTGATAATATTATATATTTTTTAGAACCCATGAAAAAAGAAACCTTGATTTTTATATGTCTTTCATGTGTAGTCTGGTCTAAACTGTCAATTAATATTAGTGAGACCATTAACGGCTATAGTCTGGTCGCAAACATAGATATTACATGATATTACTGTAATTGCAATGTTCATCTATCAATGACACTTATCAGTCAGCGGTGAAACAGACCCTTAATTGTATAGGTCATTAACCGCTATAGTCTGGTCGCGAACACTGACAGTCGCGGCTGCAATGACTTCACGTTTCGTCTCCCCCACTTGTCTGATATGAGTCTTGTGACGTAATCTGGTGTTAAAGCTGCAACTACTACTAAGATATTGAGGAAACCGAACGTGGCCGAACTGATGAGTTTAGTATAAGTACCGAGGACGTCTCCGTCGATTTGCCTGGAAGATAAAAAAAACTTTAGATTCTCACCAATAACAAAATTAATACATATTCGTTAGGTTTTTTTTTTAAATTAATACATATGCTCGTCAAAATAAAGCGGACGAAACGTAGTGATTTAAGATGTTAAATAGCAGAAAAAGTTATAATTTGTATACCGCCGACCGTCCAGTCTTAAATTCGTGTTTTTTTTCCTTTTAGCGCTTATACTTTCACAGTTTTATCACTTACTTTTGTTACATTTTTACTCACCATTTTGGTTTTGAAAAAAAAACTCTTCCCAAAACAATACTTACAGGTTAATAAGCGAGTACGCCGTATTGAACAGCATGTATGCGAGTATAGAGAACACAGCGGAGAGTATGAACACGAGCGTCTGGTACCGCGCCTGCAGCCACAACTTCAGTGTCACAACTATCATCAGCAGGTGGAAACAGCACGCGCCGTATGACCTAAAAGATATATGTTTGTACTAAAAACCGGCCAAGTGCGAGTTGAACTTGTGCACAAAGGGTTTCGTATTAATTGAGAGCAAAAAATTTGGAAAACATGTTTTTAAAGTTAAACAGCTGTAACAGACTACGTCGTGTAAGTAGTAGTGTGATGTGGACGACCAGCAGCGACATCTACTATTATCAAAAGTATGAAATGGCAAAAAAAAACAAGTTTTTTGTAGAACAGCCCCCTTTAAATATTTAATTAATTTTGTTTTTAACTTAAGTATTTGTTTTTATACCGGCAATAGACATACATTATCTGTGTAAATTTCAATTACGCTATTACCGTCCTTGAGACACAGCCTGGAGACAGACAAAATGATAAACATCGAAGTTAACAATAGGGTCACATTTTTACCCTTTGGGTATGTAACCCTAAAAAAGCGGACAGACCCCAAGCCGCGAAGTACGCCCTTTACAGTAGGGTAACAGTAACAAACTCACCACAAGTCAACAGTGTCGCCGTCCGAGTGTATGACGGGTATACAGAATATGGACCAGGAGAACATGAACACGACGATCGAGTGGTATACCGCTGACAGACCCCACGCCGCGAAGTACGGCCATGACAGTAACTTGTTCTTTCTGATCTCCCGGTAGAGAGTGGGGTTCCTAAAAAAAATCGGTTGTCTGTAAAGTCGGTTTACAGACGATAGTTGAACGTGACAACGCTCACTCCAGTAGGAGAGAGACGAATGTCGAACGCGAAGGCAGATTGTGCCTCTTTGTCGCTCGTTCCGCGCTCTCGCTTGCACTCCAAGCCTTAAACGGAATGCCTCAGAGCGAGGTAACGCCGCACGAGTCATGTTTTTTCGTGCGTGCAGCCAGCTCTATCGAATTATAAGATGTTGTCACGTCAATAAGTAGTGTTAAACACAAGCAGCACCTTCCCTCCTTTTACGTACTTGTTATGAGTTAGCTGTACTCGCGACGACATATGAAATTTGACTTTATTATCGTCTCTGACGGGGGTAAGGGATTAGTTGAGGAACAAAGAATGTCTTGCGTCATCGAGCGCAAACACAAATTGTCATATTTCTTCTACCGGATAGCGAATGCGTGGTATATTACCTATCTGACTCGGCAAACGTGTGTCTGTGTTTATGCTAACAAAACATTTAGGCCAAGCCCCTACAGTTCAACTCAGTTGTGTGCCACATTTCACAACTTTCATTCACGTAGCAGAGACGCGGTAGGTAAAAAAGGTTTACCCACACATACTCGTAGAGCCACACGCACAACTGAATTGAACTGTAAGATGTTTTGTTTACATGTTATGTTGTTAGAAGACACGAAAACCCCTCGCAGGAGACCCGGCTTCATTTGAACGTTACTTACTTAAGCAGTAAATCAGCTGGCCATCGCTGTTCTGTCACTGACAGAAATAGACAAGGCACAGACGTGAAGAACAGGTTGTAGAAAGTCAGGTACATAGAGTCGAATATCGACTGAGTTGAGAACGCCGAGGTAGCTTGAAACATAAACTGAAAGGAACATTGTACAAGTAATTTTATTCCATGTCATTCAGTTGTAAAAGGTTTTTATTTTATTTTAAGGTACGTGAATTTGCGAGAAGTTTTTTTATTAACTACGACATTAACGAGAAATAACATGAAATAAGAAACACATAGTTCACGTCAAATCTCGTCTGCGCATTAACATTTAAAGTCACTTTTTACAAGGTGTATGTAACAATACATTTTTACTCACCATAATATTACCTAAGACTAGATTCTTATAGAAAAAGTAGTGTATGAGCGTGGCAAGCCTCTGGTAGTACCAGTGACCCATCACCAAAAGCATTTTCTTAACCATCGCGAATTTTGTGAACGCGAAGTCTGCACACCTACAATAATATGAATATAATAATAATCAACATCCACAAATGAAATAATCATACAGTAAAATCAGAAAGAACACCGCAATTTGCTGGTATTGTCGGTAAATAAATAAATAGCGATAAAAATATGACAATAATAATAATATGATGATATATTTAGGTATTGGATCTAAGAAACTGCAAGTAAGCATTATGTGTAAAATTTCAAGAGATTAGCAATTATGTTCAGGTAATAGACATGAAACAGTAATGTCTTCTAACATGCGAAATTACCCTTAAGACAGCCTAGCTGTCTCATATATCATTTAAGGATTAGTCCGTTTGTCCGTTTGAGCAGACGGGTTACCTGATGGAAATCTATGGATAGAAAGGTCGCAAGTGCGTTGCCGGCCTCTATGATGGAATAGGGATAGGTGGGATTAGGGAAGTTGGGCCACTGGTAAACTCAATCACTGAACGAAACACAGCGCAATGTCGTGTCACGCCAGTTTTCTGTGGTCTTGGATAGATGGCATGCGATAAAAGTAACATAGCGCTTTAACTTCAAAAACACAATTGTTATGTTTTATGATGCTGGAACGAAATTAGTGGTTTGAAAAGTACTGTACTAGTTTGGTACAGCACTCTTGAAAGCCCCAATTCAGTAGTCACATTGGCTTTAGGTTACCGTGCCAAAATATTGAATTTACCTTTAAGCCACTGGATTTGAAATAAGAGCTTTGAAAATGGGCATTAACGCAGTGTCGGCATCAAATCAAAATAGTGTCTTGGACACCTCTGGCCCTGGTGACCTAAAACAGCTATAACAAAAACTCAATATTTCAATGTTTTTACCTGGCAGCCTGATGGCCTTCCTTCCCGAATATTCCAAAGCCGACGTGTGCTTCCTGTATCATCGATATGTCGTTAGCCCCGTCACCTATGGCCGCCGTTATCGGATGCTCCTTGCTGTTTTTTATTAACTTTACTATCTGTAAAAAAAATTTACAAAATCAAGGTAATTCATATCATAATGTGTTCATTCATAAAATAATGTGTTTAAAATTTCATATGTTATGTTTGTGTCAAACACGCAGAAACTACATAACGAATTTTAATGAAATTTGGTATAGGTACATAATATAGGGTAGTTAGCTTTAGGACTTTAATTTTATAGTTGATATGGAAGAGGAGCGAAGAATACCAATATTATTTTAAAATATGCTTTATTTTGCATATTTTCAATAAATAAAATCTACGCATACTACAAATTTTTTACACGAATCATACACGAAATATTCTTTTGTCTGTGTTTGAAGTTTAATTTTTTAAAATAAAATTTAATGGCTTAGTAACGAGACCTTTATGCCAAATCGAAGTAAGACCACAGGGCCGCCTATAGTTTTACTTATTTCACAACAGAATTCAGAGATTTTTTGTCATTCTATATATTTATATGTCCACTATAATAATAATTTGCATTCAATAAATTTTGCTTTATACGCATCATCCCTATTGTGGTGCTTTGTCGGTACCACCAAAATAACCCTCTAAAGGCTATCTATCCAACCACTTCCTTCCTAATTAATCGGCCAGTTCCACCCATTTGTCACAGAATCTCCTTACTTCATCTGTCAGATAAGTTGTGGGTAGCCTATACGGCACTTATCAGGAAGTGATTTAACAGGATCTTAATGTTAAAAAATTCCTTGTACAACATTACGCACCTTAGCCTTCTGTATAGGCGACAGTCTGCAGCACAAAACAGCGTGGCATTTCAGCGATATATCCACGAATGTATCCGATAACGCCGTATCGAGTATCAGGCTCATGCTGGTCCCATCCACTATTAGAGTAAGGTCCCTATAACTTGGCTCCTGAATGGTCCTCTTACAATGTTCCAGTTGAGCCAGCATCGCTTCGTCGGTTTGGACGTCAACTAGGAATAGCCGGCGGTCGTTCTCCGAGATGTGAGCACAAGACTGCGCGACGTTTATCGCTGTCTCTACCTGAAAATAATAATTAAATGTATCTGTGATACACAAACATCACAGTTTGTTTTTAACCGACTTCCAAAAACGAGGAGGTTATATGTTCGGCTGTGGATATATATATATATATATTTAATTTCGCAGGCCTAGAATATTTTTCTTGATAATTATATGCAGGAAGAGAAATACAATATATTTTTTTGGCAGTATATAATAAAAATAATCTTTATTTCGGGCTTGAGAGTACATTTGTGAAACAAATTACAAATATATACCGATAAGATATTAGTCGATACGCAAATTTCGGGCCTGTGATGGCCTCGTTTCTGATTGTTGTCTGCGAGATTATAAATATGATAAAGCCAACGTGAATTGTATGATGCTAAAAATAAAATAAGAGTAATCTAACAAATGCCTAAGAAGGCATGATGCTAGCTGATACATGATCGATGAGCCATGATGTCTTACTAACCTTATCACAAGTACCTTAGCCTGATTCTCGCAAGCAGTCTTTAATCTTCCACGGCTGTCATACCAAACAGCTTCAACTGCTCTAAACAATATACCTTATATAGCTGATGATGATAATGATCACTTACTCACCTTATCACCAGTGAGTACCCAAGTCCTGATTCCCGCAGCTCGTAAGGCAGCAAGAGTGTCAGCGACATCGTCCTGTAAGCAGTCTTCTACAGCTGTCGCGCCGACCAGTGTCAGCTGCTGCTCCAAAACTCTGTACTGCTGCGTCACCTGCTGCAGTTCCTCTGCGCTCTTGCCGTCGAGGAGTTTTATAGCTGTAAAATGAGAAAAGCTTTTTGCGGTGAGGGCAGTCACACGCTCGAGTATTTTGCTTCCAGCTGTTAGTCCTGGGAATACTGTATGAGCAATTGAGCTAAATATAGAATAGTTAGTCTGAAATAGCTATAATCTGTGTTGAAGATTTGGTAGCAGAGCACTATATTAAGGGCAAAAATAATCCGAACGCGTAGAAGCACAGAATAAATAATAGTTGGTAAAAGTAGATAGAATAGATGTAGAACCTTAAGAGTCCTTAAATGCTTTTTAATGTCATAGATACGTAAATCTCTTATGCGCTATAAATGCGGATCGTAATCGTATCGGACGTAGTGGGGAAGAGTTTTTAGTCCGCAGTGTTAACTTCCACAGATGCTCATAGCTTAACTTACACGATTATATATTTCGCTCGCAATAAAATCTCCGTTCCCTCCTGGGTAAAATATATATATATAACATTTAGACTAATTCCAAATATAACACTGTTTAATTTAGTTTTAATATACAATTGTATTGCTATCTTATCAGCCAGTATGCTTCAAAACATTACGAACTACATAACCAAAGGTGTGTACTGGGTGTAAATACATTCGCTTCTGTCATGAGTAGTTACTTCCTTTAATGATACCTCGGATTTCGGAATAAGGAATTTCGTGAATCGTAACTACATTGACTATCAGTAAATCAATATTCTAAGCCCGAATATTGTGGCGATGTAATGTAACAAATTATATCAAGGTCGGACGGACCTCGACAGATCAGAAAGCAAAATTTATGTTTCTTGGCAGAAATTCATTTCAAATTTTTTCCTTAAATTGTAAATGTATAATAATTTTTAAAAGAACGCGTTGCATAATAACATACGACTTATAATCTTTTGAGTCTTGTCACTAATGCATTTGCTACATTTGTAGGAATTTTTCTATGGGAGAGCCATCCTTCGGCACGAAAGGGCCGAAGGATGGCTCTAGAGTGATACCATGGCCTCATAGTAAACTGGCGTGAAACGGCATTATACTGTATTTCGTTCAGTGAGTGAATTTACCGGTGGCCCAACTTTTCCAATCCCCCTATTCCTATTCCCTCATAGAGGTCAGCAACGCACTTGCGACTCGTCGGATGTCACGAGTGTACATGGGCGATGACAGTTGCTTTCCATCAAGTAACCTGTCTGCTCGTTTGCCCCAAGGAAGGAAGGAAGGAAGGCAAGGAAGGACAGGATTCTGGAGACCATATCTAAAAACTCGAAACCAAAAATATATACGATCTATCGTATCGTCCGATGTGAAAGCTCTTACTGACAAAGGGTAACATATGAATTAGCAATAGCACTCGATGGGCTCTTGAAATCAATTTTCACACACCCTTCATAAAATTTTCACAACTTTCATCAAACTAAAAGCTCTTTGTAGTTTCAATCAGAATTTTAATTACGGGCATTCTGCATTTTACATTGTGCAATATCATTTTTTGTTTTAGTTTGCAGAAAGAATATTTAATAGGATAATTGCAGCAAATATGCAACGTAGTTAAAGGATTCAACGTTGTTAAAGAATACAAATAGTAACAAAACAAAGTGATTACACTTTTGGAGTAGACATGTTTCTTATGTAGGTTTCTGTGTGAAAGTATCGGCATTGAGAGTTTTTTTTGGGTATTTGTATGAGCGAGGTCAAAAAATGTTAAGTGTACACATACATAGTACACGCCCTTAAGTATAATCATTTTGCTTTGTTACACTTCGATTCCTATGAAATGTTATTATAAGTATCCTGTCACAATTAAAGCAGTACGTCAAAATACTAATTTGTATGGTAAAGAAGATAGAAATATGCTTACATTCTGCGACTTTTTCATATTCCTCATTGGGTATTTCTCGATACGCGATAGCCAATGTCCTTAGTCCTTTCACAGCGAACGTACTTATGTCCCTGTCGGTCTCTTCAATAAGAGCGGTGTCTTTGCAAATAGGGAACACTGAGGTCTCAGCACCTTTACAAAATAACCATATCTAGAACAAAATATTATTTAAAAATATTAAAACGTTTTCGAGCGGCTAGTGATTACTACCGTTAAAACATAACGTGATAACGACATATTATGTTAATTTAATGATAATCATAACATAAGCATAACGATATCGTATCGTACTATGTGAAAACGCACGTATTACGTTCTGATACAGAGAAATGTACGGAAAAGTATTCCTGAAGCGAGAATACTTTTATTAGTCTTCCTCACAATACCCTCAGTCGGAATAAAACCTATTTTGCAAGCGACTACATTACCAAAGTAGCAAACGACTCCCATTATGTAGTATTTCATAACATCCATTATTATATTACATAATCCCAACTTAAAGGTGATATTAAATGATTAGACCATGGCAATGACATGACAAACATTTGCCCAATTCGGGGAACTACTAGATAAACGCATATCTCATTCTAGATTAGCTGTAAAGATAACTAGATATTTATCTAATATTACACCTTGAAATTCAAGTTTATTTGCCTAGCCATATTGACAAAATGGCTATCGGTTCCGGTTTATAATATGCGGTTAAAGGATTTTAAGTGTATTACATATAAGCGTCAGTTTAGAGCTAAGAAAACACACATTGCATGAAAAAAGTTATTGCTCTACATTGTCAAGCTGTCTGTTACAAATTTGAAAAGTCAATTAGAATTCCAATCGCAATGATTAATTATTGCAGCGTGATAAAATTCATGAATTGTAATTTAAATTTTAAGTTACCATTACCTTAGACCCCTAAAGAGCAGACGCTTTTAAGCTATACGACACGGTAACGACACGATGCGACATGCTTTATGTTCCATAGAACTGACGTTTTTCAAACGTTATTTTATGTCTCGCCTTAAGCTGTGCTTAGTGCCTACCAATGACCGTGCGGTTTATTTTCAAATCAAGTTTAAAGGAATCGAAACACTTCACGACTCACCTTTCCATCCTTATCTCTTACTATAATCGACATTCTTTTCCTTTCCGAAGTGAACTCTATGATCTGCAAACGTTCATACATTTCGGTGTCTTCGCCAATCTTTATGAGCAAATTATTGCCTTCTTCGCCTAAAAAAGTTACTCCTACTCTATCTGCCGCCTCCACTAGAGCCTTCTCGTCGGGGCTGCTACCCTGGTAGTCCATTTTACTGCCACTCTCGCTTAGGCCATTCCAAGCCATGTTATCCGCGATTCTGCCACTCGCTTTGCCACTTTTTTTCTTTCGAAAAAAGTTCATGAGCTGCATATTCCCCTGGCCGGAGAGTCGCGCGCTCAACTTTTTCACGTCTTCGCTTGAAACTTGCACGGAATGGCACAAAGCGAGGATTGTGAAGAAAAATTTAATGTCTGTCTGAAATAGAAGGTGTTACTAAATTATACAGAATAACTATTTGGTACAGTGAAAAAGTCGGGACTCGTGTTTAATAAACATATTTTATTTGTCGCAAAAACCTGCTACGTGTTTGTGAGAATATTTTTATTTTAATTGTAAAGTATATAAAATGACCTGTGGATTAAGTCTTATTGATAGCGAAAGTGTCTAAAATTTATACATAAATAATGAATCCCGAACTATAAGTGCTACCAAATCCCATAGCTATAACAGTTGGTCAAATTCATTGTGAATCAAAGCACACTTCTAAATAAATGTTTCATCGATAAGCCATTCGAGATAAAAAAGAACATTTTTGAGAGCGGGGATTTTTCAAAACATTATTGATTCATGAATAATACTGAATCAAATTATGTTATGTTACCGTCGATAGTCGGGTTTTGTAACGAAAATTGCATCTGAATTAGAATGAAATATTTGTAAGAACAAAAAAATATGATGCATAAACCTTTTAAATA
>JAOTAV010093212.1:0-11290 GCA_026546445.1 Cyclargus thomasi | reverse complement strand
CCCGTGTTAGAGCCCAATTGTTTTGCATCGCGACACGGCCGATAACGAATTGTCTCATATCCTGCGAAACCATTCACTTACATTGTTTTATGTCGCTTCAAACATTATGTATAATGTGGGAAATTGAAAGAGGGCCAGTTGACGGACCTACGTCATTTGGTCGGAATATGTCAATTTCGTGTCGGTTGAGTTTGACATACCCGGTCGATCGATCGATCTGTATCTCTTTCAACTTCTCTAATTGTACCTAATGGATAAAAATATATGTTCCACTAGAGGCATAGAATTATCAAAATCTTTTCCTAGATGACAAATCATATGTATTAAAAATAATTTCCCAGTCACTCGCTATAAGAAAAAATATTCCCTTTTCTATCGAGCAATAAAAATGAGACAAACATTCGAACTCATAAAATATCTGCAACATATCAGCGCCATAAAATCAGGCAAATTTATTTATTCGAGATCTCTTATATCTTTTTATTTATTATATGGTAATTAATAAATCATTTGAAATAGTCGATAACGGGCGATATAAATCTAAGTTTGTCTCTTTGTTTGTGTGTTTTCATTCAAAGTATTTACTATTGGCAAGTTTAATGCATTATTTAAAAACTTTACAGTCTGTATTAAATATTACTATTTTGTTTATTACGTAAAATAAATGTCTAGCTACTAGAAGCATTACCAACAGAGAACACTCTGACCAAATTTAATGTTTCTACGATCAGTGGGTTTAGACTGTACGTTGATTCCTAAACGCATAGATAGTTCTTGATAAAGGATTTTATATAATGATATAGTATAAACTTCACGGCATCGTACGTAGACATTCCCACATAATAAGATAAAAGTCAAATATTTTGGTAGAGCAATACCCAATTTTTTGATTTGACTTATAACTTTGTATGACAGAGCAGTACCTCCTGTCTGGCAAGACGCTTTGTTGGTAATCCTTGATATCGGTCAGCCACCATCTTATTTTAGAAGGGCAAAACAATGCCAGCAGTCCTCACCACACCTACATGCGTGAATTCTCTTCGTTCTCGAGTGCACTACTAATGTGGGCGATTCCTTTGTGTACCATTCGCGTGAAGCTACGAGTGAGCCATCAGTACAAATTACAAAAATCAACCAATAAAACTTAAGAAATGTCTAGCAATAAAAGCAAAAGAGCTGAAAAGCTACAGGGAAATTGAATTTCTTTAACCAACTAAATCTTTGGTGTTACATTGATAGGAGTCATTCAGTTGCATTAACTTAAATGCTCCTTTACACGTTGAAGTGTTTGCCATCATGATTGTCAATCTACCTATAAAATCAAGAAAATCAGCGATGTTGATTCGTCCGCAACAATGCTGAATGGGAACCGATTTGGTGTTATATCAGATAGCTAAGCTATTATAATTTTAAATAGTTGTTTTAAGATACCAAATAAATTTATTTTCTTTCTTTATTTCTTTCTTTCAAATCATCGACGCCAATTATCAGCAGCTATAGGTCAATATGGCCCTATTTTCTACTTCGTAATCGTTTGTGTTGTTCTATAGAGCCCAACGTGGGCGTAATACATGATGGATGCATATGCCACCGTGATCACGAAGATATGTTGCATTATCGACTAATTAGCTTGTGGCCGATCATATACGAGAAAGTACCCTACATTTTTACGCTTGCGTTGCTTGCTCATCATAGAAAAGACACATTTACCTGCTGCAACAAGCAAAAGACATCTATTTCGTTGACATTACCCGCAGGTTGCAGCGCCGAAGCCTATGACGCAAGTCCTGCCTACGTTGGCGTCGCTGGCGCCTCGCTCTCCTACGCTGGCCCCTTGACTACAAAATTACTATATAATTTCCGAGCAACACCAATCGGGTTGTTTCAATCATATTTCAGAAGATGGCCTGACAAATAAAACATAGTTTCACTTATCGGGGTGTGTTATGTGTATATGCCATAACATAATAGTAGTTAGCTGTAAACTTTGATCAAATGTTATAGAGATTCACAGTTGCCGTCTAAAAAGGCGCAACGGCAAAACCTCGCTTAAGCGCTATTTCGGTCCTAGTCGCTCCGAGACCGCGATTTGTACGATGGTGAGCTTTGACTCATTAAGTTAACTTTTATTATTCAATACACTTGATTTTGATTTAAGTTTTTTCGTGTCAGATAGTCTTGGTGCCATTATTTTGTTAAATTTTGAAGGGATCTGTGCATTTTACTAATATTTGATCTACTGAATATGTATCGCTGAAAAAGCACTTTTTAGACGCAAGAGCGTCATGAGTTTGCTGATACAAAAATTTAAATCTTAGAGCGCTGCTATTTAAATGTAGGCATCTTTGTACACCATAATTGAGACATCAGTGAAAGAAGCGGGTAACATTTTAAAAACTACCGGTTTTATCCGTAAATGGACGGATTCGTAAATATTATTTGAAACTAGAATAATGTGGATTTGATATGTAGTAAGACTAGCTAGATAATGAAATCGCTAAATTATGAGATTTATCAAAATTTTTAGGAAAAAATGTGTATTTACTCGAAGGTTGTAAAATGTTAGTTATTCGCTTCTTCTACCAATGTCTTCAATTCAGATCTTAATCTCGAAAAATAGCGCGTAGGTATTCTGTAATGAAATCTCTCTATGTTGGTCCTCGATCTAATAGCTTGTAGCTTGTAGATTTGCGTTTTGATGTAATAATACAAATTACAAAGCATAAAAAATCGGCCAAGTGCGAGTTGGTCACGCGCACGAAGGGTTCCGCACCATATTTGAGCAAACATAGGTAAACATTATTAAATTTGTTGAAAAGTTATTACTGATTTTCTAGGTTTAAATACAGGTTTTGTGAAAATTTCAAGTGCCTGCCTGTTGAAATTATATTAATATCGAGCAATGAAAAAACATCACATTTATTGTATGAACCCTTTTATTTATTAAATTGATAGATATAGATATAGTAATACCCTACGGAACCCTAATAACAAGTAACAATGTTTTTTAACATAAAACTAATATCCTAATAAGAACGTGCAATTATTATTATGAATTGAGTGATTTATATTTAAACAAATTGCTAAAGGAAATTGAGACATATCCTTTATTTAACAGGCATCGTTTCCTAAGCATTCAAATAAACCGGTGATATAAGATTTTAGTTTTTTACATACCACTTCGTGTACACAAAGAACAGCTAATCCTACACTACGAGTACATAACCGCAGTCTTGCTAAGAAAGGGTATTTTTATTCAAAGATACTTATATGGTATAATCGTACGGAGTGTGAGTTTTTTTGACATTCGACAGTGAACGCGTTTTGCGTTTACTGCGATTTTTATATGGGATTTGTACATGTGACCGTGAGCATCACTAGGTGGCGCTGTACAAGTTTAAATAAAATCTTAGGTAAACGCGAAACGTGTTCACGATCGAATGTCAAAAAAAAAAAAAACTCGGCACTCGGTTGCGAGATGTGCAAAAGTACTTTAAGAGGATTGCGTACCAAACGGTTTTCATACGACGGGCCATAACCTCTTCCACCCTCTAAACCCTCACCTAGAGTAATGATTTTGTAGTATGTTGTGGAAATGGGTCTATATGGAACTAGGCTTTAATATTTTTGTTTTTTGAATATATATCATAGATTTTGATATATTTTCATTTAAGTAATTTTATACAAAACAAAAGTGTTTCAATATTTATTTAAAGAGGCATTTCCACAACATACTACAAAATCATTACTCTAGGTGAGAGTTTAGATGGTGAAAAAGGTTATGGCCCGTCGTATTAAAACCGTTTGGTACACAATCCTCTGAAAGCGTTGCACTTTTTTCGTCACGCGAACAAGTTAATCGAAGGCCTGACCCCCTACACCCCATTCCCGATTCCTGTTCCATATTCCCCTAGCCTATTCCTTCATTAAAAGGCCGGCAACGCTTCTGATGTTACAAGTGCCCATTGCCGATGGCAGTCGCTTTCCATCAGGTGACCCGTCTGCTTACTTTTCTCCTAATTTGGTAGAAAAAGTCACACGGCAAGTAGTAAAACGAAGGGTTTGCACTGAGTTCGTAACTGTAGCGCGTTCTATAAATCTACAAAAATTAATTCTAAAACAAGTTGCCTCTTCTCTTGTAAGCTCTTCGATTTTTCGAAAAAAAAAAAATGAAATAGAATTTCTACATTCGTGGTACGGTCAGCAACCGCCACGTAAGAGGCAAGGCCGTCTATTCTGTTTGTTTACGTTTTTTGTGCGGACCGCCGCGCCGTGTCAATGACCGCGCATCCCACCTGCTCTCAATAAACTTGTCTCACTATATTTTTATGTCACTAGACGGTACACGCCCGCGATTCTATTAGCGAATAGCGATCCCACGGGAACCCGGCGTACACTAAACGAAACTGATTTAGAACCAAAGCATGAAAATTGTCTTTACATTATTATAGTTATTCTGATTGCCCGCTAACCTTTAGCTGGTGCTTGTAAACGCTCACATGACTTTTCATTCCGTAAAATGTACGGTTATTATATAACATTTCAAAATTAAAGAATTTTTGCTTCACGATTTAACCTTAATCTATTGATTTTATTTGAAATCCGTTATAAACTTGGAACGCTTTAGCACAATCGTTTATATTTTTTTAAGATAATAACGATAAATAACCATTGATAAATACAGTTGATTACGGTGACCTTGCAGGTTGCAGTGGAGGCGCAATTATAGGAATTTGCCTCGACACAAGGCCAAGTATCGATTGTTCTATAGCGGCTTCTAATGAATAAAAAATAAGTGAAGAAACGTGAAAAAATATGCTTTACCTAAGAAAACTAATAAGAACCCGAGAGCTAACGCGAATGGCCAGTAGGTACGAGGAATATTTTTTATATATGGCCACATAATGGGCGATCGTGGTTGGTCGTTAGTCGTTCTAGCATCCACACAATCGTTCATAGTGCTTCATCGACGAGTTGATCAAAGGCGATCGTAGACAATGGTCGACGAGCAGAGGCGAGTATGCCCTCTACATGATCGTGCTAGAGTGTATCCTTTGTAATCTGTAAAAATGTATTGACGACCTGTGGCTCAGTTGATAAGCGCGTTGGTAGCTTAAGCGCGGGTTCGAATCCCGCCGACGGAGCAAAAGTTTTTCAATGCTCCTGGGTCTTGGATGTGTATTAAATATGTGTATCATATAATAAAAATTTTAAATATGTGTATTGTATAAAAATATTAAATATATTTCCGTTATCTGGTACCCGTAACACAAGTCCTTCGGGTACTTAGCACAGGGCCAGATTGACGTGGTGTGAAGCGCCCACAGATTTATTTTAATCGCAGATTATAAATAGAAACCGTTAGAATATACAAAGTGATAGACAGAAAGAATAACTATCATCGTTCTCAGGCTATCCAGGTCTGTTCATGAAACATACGCTGAAATATATAAATATTGCTGAAATTTGTAATGGAGACACTTTGAGACCCGGGATGGACGTAGGCTACTTTTTGTCCCGTAAAAATGTACGGTTCCCGCACGATAAACAAATTTTGGAGCAACGAACGCTATTATATATATACAACGCTATCATATTATTGTTCCAAAATCCTTATACAATTTAGAATCGGCTAGCTTTTCAGAAATCACGTAAAAATATTTAATATAAAAATTTGTAATCATAATTTTAAGGCTATCGTCGTCCGATTACACTACTCTCCCTATGTTCACATGCTTCATTCGGGCGTAAAGGAAGGACAAACAAACAAACAAGTAAACAAACACACCTCCTCATCTATAACGTTAGTATGGATTAGTAACTCGCTGTATACCATCGTATGCTTTAAACTCCATCACGTTGGAGCCCCAGTTTCGGGTTTGGCCGGCCGCCAGAGACGGACGCCACGGTGAGATAATGCCGCGCGGAATGCACCGACTGTCCGTTTGCCCCACTTAAACCTAACACTGAAACTCTGGACTGTCATAACAATATACGTTATTATAACTGTTGGAAGTATCCGATGAGTGCGAGACTCAAAATACGACGGACAAAACGTAGTGATGAGATGTCATTTAAAAAATATGTATATGTATATATCCACAGCCGAACATATAGCCTCCTCGTTTTTAGAAGTCGGTTAAAAAGTCACAAAAATCCTGCCGACCGATAAGTAATCCCTTTTTTTGTAACCAGCGAATAGGGCTACTGAGCTATAAATTGTGCGGTGATAAAATAAAGTTTTTTCTATTCTACTTCCGGTCACAAGAATCTCGATGGTCACCAATATCCTGTGAAAGATTGTAAATGACCATTCGTGAAGTACGTCACAAAAATTTCATGGTTTTTAGACCCCTCCCCTCTCTTATAACAGGTGGTCATATTTCTGAGGACCCTGCCCTTATTGTGACGTCACACGTTCACTTTTACACCTAAAAATATTAATCACATCAATATTTCAAATTTTGAGATTAAATTTCCAAATTCGAAATGTGATGTTACAAAACTGAGGACCCAACTTAATCACGCCGTATCACACTTCGACGAGTCGTTCCCCGCGTGTGACGTACTTTACGGATGGTCCCTAAGTAATAATGGATGTATGGATGTTTCTCTTTCACGTAAAAAGTACTCTATCGATTTAAATAAAGCAATGTAAAACTATGTATTACAGATTCTTCGATTAATCCTCTTCTATAATGACAATAGTAAAATTCTTATATTACAGGCAATCACCATTAATGCAAAAAGCTTTTAACTTCTCAGCTGGTCTTATTACAAAACCCTACTTTTATGGCTATCAGTTACTCGGCGAATTGGCTATCTGAGTTTAGTTAGACGGTTCGTCGTGAGTTTGCCGTAGGGTTGCTACATCTCTGCCCTCCTCAAGCTAAAATGCCGCAATGTACGAAAGTACTTTTTGAGTTATGAGCGAAAAACGCGACAATTTGCTAAAGGCTTGGTACTTCATAACGGCAATATTAATTTTAATAACTAGATGACTATAACATTTTAGTAATACGCGTTGATAGAGTTTTTTTTTATTATTATGATGGCATCAAAATGTCAAAATCGACCAAATGTATGTTAACGGCATTTAAGCTTGAGGACGGTAGATCTTTCGGGTGCAAATCGCTCCCTAGACGCTCATGCAGCATGACAAACATTAGGCCGTGGCCCCCTGGTGCACGGCGCGGCGCCATTGGCGTCGCGGATGTCCACCTTTGGTTCGCACTCGAGAGGGTGCAGGTTCAAACACCGGTGGAGGCGTGTACCATTGAGACATTTTCCGATCTCAAGTACATGCCTTGGCACGAATGGGCCGGCTCGATCGGAGTGATATCACGGCCTCACAGAAAACTGGCGTGAACCGGCGTTGTGCTGTGTTTCGTTCAGTGAGTGAGTTTACCGGTGGCTTAACTTCCGTAATCTCCTATCCCTAACCCCTCATAAAGGCCGGGGCTTATATGACCCGTGCGAGTTTTTTACGCCGGTTCTTCTCGCACGGCTAGTTGCTTCAAAACTACTGTTGTACACAACAAAAGACATTTGCAAGCTGACAGCCCTATCTGACGACACATGATTATATTTTTACGACATTGGACCTAATAGGCAAGCGATATAAGGCCAACGGCCATAAGGTAAGGCCATAAGGCCACGATTTATGTTCCCCAGTGGCCACAATTATAAAACATTTGAATTATTTATTGTCGTCATAAGTCAGAGCCCATGTTGAAGCGTACGAGATTGGCTGTTAGCGAAATCCTTCACATTTGAAGAATGGTTCATTATTTTCTTTGAAACCTTGCCAGCCGCGTGAGGTGTTGACTTCGTTTGACTATTCATATAAAATGATAGATTTATTAAAACTAGAGGTCGCCCTGAGGCCGATATTCAACCATAAATTTTAAATCGTGTAGAGGAGCTATAAAAATATAATCTATCCTCAATGCTTTTTACACAATTACATACTTCGAATTGGCATAAAGATCTCGTTACCAGGCAATTAAATTTTATTAAAAAAACACAGACTTCAACCATAAACAAAAGAGTATTTTGTGTAAGATATGTTATGTCAAAATATTGTAGTGTGCGTAACTCACTCTACCATTTATAATATTAGCATGGATTGTTATAATCATACACAATCTTTCCATTTTTTACTTCACTGCCTATAAAATTTAAGCACACATTAAGGGCCTGTTTCACCGCTTACTGATAAAGTTTCTGATAGGCTATCCGCAACTGTTTTTTACAGATTGTCCATACAACATCTGTTAAATAAAGTAGCGAATAGACTGTCTGTAAACGGTGAAACAGGCCCCTTAGTGTGCCAAATTTATTCGTAATGGATCTAATGGTTTTACTACAAAAAATGAAATCATCTATCATATAAAAATAATTCGAGTTTTCCTGCCTGACGAACTTCCTCCAGAATGTACGAATCGATTTTGACAGTTTTGCATTCGTTAGATAGGTCTCGGGATTCGTGCGGTTTATAGCAAAAGAAAATTCCCGAAAATTTATACTACTCATTGTACTCTGCTCAATTAATTTCTCATATTAGAGTTTAAAAAGTATATTAAGGGTTCGATTAAGAGGTCACTAGGTGGGATACATAATTCTCATCTTTGTTACCACGCGGACGAAGTCGCGGGCAAACAGCTAGTATTTTATATTAGTGAAGAAGTGTGTAAATTATGTGCATTAATGAAATAAACACAAAATTACAAACAAAAACGTGTTGCTCATACGATAATAATTAACACCGTACGGAATTTACAATGTCACATGCAAAGAACAATTATATGTGCAGAATATCGGCTCTTATCAAGTGTAGCAATAGGGGTCCGATTGCCTTACTTTGAGAATCGAGGTAGATATAGAGGTTTGAATATCGTGGTCTAAGGCCGTTATAGCTTCAAACCAAGTACCAACAAACACGTTGCAGAATATTCATTACGGAAAATCTCGCCTATTCACAGCGATGTAAAATAGATAATAGATATTAATAGGCTACGTATGATACAGGTGAACAGCACTTTCCCGTCTTACATAAGAGCGTTATCTGCGTTATCGCCATATCAACGCCATCGGCCCCAATAGAAAGTTCGTAATACCATAATAACGAAGATAATGTTGGGCCTATCGTGATTTTCCTGTTATTTTCACCTGATTAGCGTATATAATGAAATAGAAATAGGAAGAAAATTTATCTACCGTTTTGAAGATAATATTTGTATGGATAACTATTTGAAAATTCGCAGAGCGGTCATATTATTTCAACGCCTAAGGTGTTTATTGGCTATCTAAGATTTAAGTTTACGAATACTCGAATTTCGAATCCTAATTTAAAATTCGACTTGGAAGTGTTATACTAGTAAAACTACTCAGATAGTCAAGCACCGAGTTCCTCAGGAAATGAAAATGTCACATATTTATATAAAACCGGCACGTTAATAAAATCTTAAAATGCCACGCATAGGCTTAAAACTTAATAAAATATAAAGAATAAATAAATTTAGTCGAAAGAACTTCCTGATGCTCTCATCGAAAGTCTACTTTGGACTAGAGTCAAGAACACTGATATGGTTCAAACTGCCCATCGATTATAGAACCAAAACAGCGGAAATGTTATTAGTTTTGTTCGGAAAAAAATCCGCCCAAAGCTCCTACGTTCTGATTGGTCGGAAGTATCGGAATACGTACACACATGTCTCTTATTGGTGCGTACTGTTTTAGTGCGTTAGTTGGCTGGCGGTTAATTTATCAGAGACAAAATACTGAAAAGTTTCGAACACGGATAGCTCATATTACTTTCCTATTGCTCGTTGAAAGTGTCCAACTTTTAAGACAGTCGGGAAGTACTTCGTAGTAAGGAATACTTTACTACGAAGAAAAATAGGAAGTAGCAGCTTACCTTGAAATACGCGAAACGTGACACACGTTTTATAATTAGCATATTATGATAATAAGTTGGTCTATGCCCAAAAATATATTTTTGAGTGACTTTACCAATCCTAAGATCGGACGAATTAATTTTAGAGAAGGACACTCTTAAACTTATTCGTCCTGGACTCTGCCGTAGCGATCTTTACAACTATCAAGACAGAAATCAGACAGAGTGACAGAGATCCGACTTACAAGAGTTTTCGACGTAATGCCTTGTCGAATGCTCAGTCAGCGTACTCTTCGTTAAGTCTATTTTGATGAGCGATGTCATGAGCAATGACACTGATGACGCTGACGCATCTTGGGAACATCGTTGACCGTGACACGGACGTTTCGGCGCTCGCGCACGTCCCGCGCGCCCATTGTGATGCAGGGCAGGACATTTCCTTGTTCGGCGGAAACTGGCCAAAATTTTCGAATGACATCTTAGGGAAAAATTTTCCTGGCAAATTTTCCTGTCTCTGACCTTGTATTCGAGGAAAATTTAGGCACGAAAAGTTTACTATGAGTACCTTAGTCTTGACTTGACCCCTCAGACATTTCCATGCGGACATGGACTCTCGTCCTTTTATCATGAGAACTTAGAATTAATATTGAAATAATATGCGATATTAAACCAAAATGACAACAGACCAAATACTATACCTAGCATAAGACCGCGGCTTCGCTCGCATGAACAAGTGTTTAAAAATTTTCATCCCCTTCTTTGTCTCCTTGAGTTATCAAAATCCTTCATATCCCTTAAGCCAAATTTCCGTCCGTAGAGTGGTTTGGGGTGTGCGTTGAAAGATCACATATACACATAGATACTATAGAGATTCGAGTGATAAAAATCTCCCGAACGCGTCAAGGTGTGAACACTGCACACTGTTAGCAGTAATTAAAATACTAACCCACATATTTACCCGAGCAGGACCGATACAATATAAAATCACTGCCAAGTGTGCTAAGCGCTACTAATACGAAAAATATTTAATTTAATTAGACGAAGCCGTACACACACGAAGTGGACGACTACGGGGAAGGAAGCCCGCTCGGGACAATCACAGTCACACGAAACTGTATCGAGCTACAAGATAAGTCCTATAACATCGCCAATTCGCTGTGAGAAATCTGCTACTGAATTTGCAGACGTTTTTAACAGCTTTGTGGGACGACATGATTAGTAACTTCAACGAAACTCCTTTATACTAACGGTGCGTGATTTCTGAAGTGTGTTAGCAGTGGACACATAGGTTTTTTATATTTTTTTTTTTTATATTATATCCATGGACGCTTCACACCACGTCAATCTGGCCCTGTGCTAAGTACCCGAAGGACTTGTGTTACAGGTACCAGA
>JAOTAV010093201.1:0-11290 GCA_026546445.1 Cyclargus thomasi | reverse complement strand
TACTTTTTAGTTTCTTTTGTACTATTTTAGTTTTTTCCCTTGGAAGTCGGTTTTAATTTTTTGTTAAAAAATAATGTATTATATAAAGAAATCGTTCATCTGAACCGACTAATTTTGTAGTTTATATAATTTTTTGCAAAAATCAATGTCCAGGGTACAATTCTTTTTTCCTGATGAACTATAAAAATTCCTTGCTAGAAGTTAGAGAATGAAAATCATTCTATAATATGTATTTTTTGGCTAATGTGCTTAATGTTTTAACATACTTATTAATGGTTAAACTAACCCCGCCGGCTACGTAGAGTTATGCTTAAGGCTTATACATATAAGCCTTAAGCATAACTCTATATTTTATAGTAATAACACAATATCGGACTGTCCTTATATGAATTGATGTGGCGCTGTTTCATGGTTTGACAAAGTAGTTGATAACCATCCATAAATATAAGGTTATTACTTATGCTGTTAGCTTCTATTACGCTAAATAAGAATACAGTATATTTTACATATTTCTCTTGTAAATGTAGCCTGAAAAATTAAATCTTTATCATTATTATTAATAACCACTTTAAAAATATTTTAAGAAAATGGCGTAAATTGCTTAAGTGGTTTAATCGTATATAGGGCCTCAACATTGGAACACAACTCTCAAGATACGTTAATGTCTAGAATTTCACATTAGGTATTAACGAAATGTTTTAAAATAGTTGAACCAGACTTAAAGACATATTAGTGTAATAATTATATTACACTTGCATCAAAGGCTTTTGCGGACGCGCTAAAGCGTTGTTCGAATTCCTTAACCTAAATACGGGAATGTGTATAAAATTCAGGTGAAATTCTCGCTCGGCGCACCGATTGAGTAATAAATCATAATATTTTTACACCCACACCTATATATTTTTGAGGTTCGGTGCAAACGGGCTACCACCGCTACCAGCGCTATGTAAAGCTAGCACTAGCGACTTCTGTCATCTTGATTTTCTGTTTATTTTCATCGCACTTAGGAACCTATGTGGTGGTGCTAATACTCAAGCCTGAGATACTTCATAGAAACAGTAACAAACTAGCTAAATGTTCAAAAGTAGAAAACCCGACTGCAGAAACCATTGCAATTTAAATATCAAGTTATGTTAATTTATAACAATGATTATTCTAACCCCTTCGTTTTGTAACCCTACTCGACCTAAATAGGCTGAAAATATTTTATGAACAGGAAAAAATTTTGACTTCAAAATCCGCCGTTGTGATTTTTAATTTTTTAATATACCCTGTGTCACTTGCGGTATTAAGAAGACGAATCTAACGATACTTAACACGTTAAAATCCATCACGCCGTTTAGGCTGCAGAGCATACCAAACAATTATACATACATACACATATACATATTTTCTATATACAAACATATTTTCGAAAAACATAACCCCCCGAGTAAAAACGGAAAGTCAAGTCATGCTGGCTCTAAAGCATCGAAACTCGGTGTAGCCTGCAGTCTGTGTTTCGGTAGCCTATCGTCGGTCGCTCGTGTGCGCCGTTCCTCCCACACGTACGTAAACAGAAGCGCACCTCAACTTCCTCCCCTACCCAAACAATGTTTCATAATGGCGACAAAAATACGCCGACAAACTCTAAACATTAATCGATGTTTTATTAATGCAGGTAAAAGGTGTTTATTCTTTATCATGATTGTGCGCCTCGATTGTTCCCCGGACTGTCTATGGCCGCTTTTATATTTTACCGTGACACGGCGCGGCACGTTTTTCCGATACGGTGAAGTAGGATAGTAAAATGTATAGAATCGTATTAACTAACTAGCTGTTGTAACTAACGTTTGCGTGAAACTTTTTAAATAAATCCCGTTTTTATAACATTTTTTAATTTCTGCTCGGCTTCTTTTGGTCGTAGCATAATGTTATGTAGCCTGTAGTCTTTATTAAAGAATGGACTGAATGGAATCAGAAGTTCCTGAGATAAGCACGGCAAACAAACAAACTCTTCAGCTTTATATTCTTAGTATAGAGAAGAAAAAAACTACACATTTTATTTCAACATTAAAGGCCTATTAAATTTATTTATTTATCCATAAATTTCCTGTTGACAGATTTTTATAGAAGTTTTCTGTGTTATAAACGGTCTATTAAAAACCATATAGTATTTAAATAAATATGGTAACATGTATATTGTACGTTAATAAATACAAAATACGCGTTATAAATATAGTAAGGGCTTTTTTAACCGCTTACGGATGGTCTATCCACAATTTTATTTGACAGAAGTTGTATAGAGAATCTGACAAAGTTGTGGATAGCCTAACAGAAACTTTACCTAGTAAGCGGTGAAATAGGCTTTAAATGTCACTTGACATAGCTAATAGTATTGTATAAACCACTAATTAAAACCGATCATATAAATTAGAACGTAATTACATAAGGTCAATGTCACATTCGAAAATTACATTGTTACAATATAACAAGGTATACCGAAATAACTTTATTTCCTTTATTTAAGTTTTTGTCCGCGGATTCACTCGCGTCAAAAAGTAATTTCATGCATCAAAACTCTTTCTTAGTATATAATATACTATCGTCAGAACATATTGATGTTTGCCAATTTTCAGCCCGATTCATCCAGTGGTTTAAACCTAGCTTAAGCTATGCCTTCGGAGTCAGAGTCCAAAAAATATCCTTGCTGTCGACTTGTTAGACTTCTTTGCCTGTCAGGTAGTCAGGCAATATATTCCAAACTTTCCCCAAAATGCTAATTGTCAGAACTTCTTACTCCATGGGTTACTCCACGGGTTAAAAGCAAAGCACGCGCATTCATCAAAGCCGAAAGAATCGAAGTCAAGCCCTCGTTGACTTTGACAGCGAATGAATTCGGACGAATCGGACGATTCGGCGCGGGTAAGAGTGCGAGGTTCCATGACATTGGATGTATCGAATTCTAAAATTAGTTTCATTCGCCGCATTTCGCTCGTTCGATGAATAATAATATATAATAAATCCCACACCGGTTTCAGTGACGGTGGCCGGTTTCATAGAAACCAGACCTGTCCAAACCAGAAACAGACTCCTACGTAGTAATTTTATAGTGCCCAAGTGTGTGCACTGTACACAGGAGCACTCTCTCTTCCTTTATTCTCATAATCCATTGGGACGGATGACCGACACGACTGGCGAGAGATCAGGTGCGGGACCGACTTACTTGTGGATCATCTTACTTGTCAGACAATCGGGTGATCAGCCTGCATTGTTCTATAACCATAAGTCGGAAATAACATTCTTCCAACGCGGGAATCGAACCCACGACCTCCGGGTTAAGGGCCGAACTCTGTACCACTGGACCACGGTGGCGACAGTCCGGTGAATGGTGAACGCACAGCTCTCAGGTAGCCGTGCGTTCACCATAAAACAAAGTTGAAAGCAACTACCCTAGACAATTCCTTTCTTTGCACAGTAAGCGAATCTCAAACATTACAATCCTAGTTTACCGACGATATGGAGATAGTTCAAACAGTAATAACTCCGAGTATGACTTCGACTCGAGAAACTGCAAGTCACATGTAATCCTCAATAATATTAAAGTACATAACGGAAGGCGTAATATTACTTCCCGCTAGTGCAGTGGTTTCCAACCTGCGGTGAGAAGACAAAATAAGATTGGCATATTTATCACTCGTTCTTTTCTTTATACTAGCTTTTGTCCGCGGATTTGCTCGCGTCAAAAAGTAATTGTCAAACAGTAATGCGGTAAGAAGACAAAATAAGGTTGGCATATTATATCACTCGTTCTATTTATAATATTAGTTTTAAGACAGTCGATCTCGTACAAAAGATGTAATTTTAGATTCATACATTGCTTTTCACTTCTAAACTTTCCTTTTATATTATTTCTTATTGAGTTTCTAATAAAGTTCAGCCTAACAAGCAGATCCAAGAGATGTTGTCCTGTTAGTCTTGGTTTGTGAATCTAAATCATTCTGAAATGTTCTAAAACACAAAAAAAAATCATCAAAATCGGCCATGTCGTTTGGGAGTAGCTCAGTGACAAATTGTGAAATGTATGTTAACATTTATATTGATAAAAAATTAACAGTAATAGTGTATTTTGCCTTCCTCGTGGTTAGTGTTTACCAAAAAAATATAGAAGGAATCCCTGATCAAGAAAAGTTTAGAACCCCTGTGCTAGTGGCTGCAAGGCGCACCGCCAAAATCGCAGGGCGGGGCCAGGGCGGGGAGGGGGAGGGGAAGGCTGCATCTCCCGACCTTAATGTAGCCATCAGCAAATTGCAAACACCAGCTGCTGGTGACAAGAAATCTCTGACACAGTTCTCATCATACCGATTATAACAGCCATCTTAATATACGATACGGGTTGTTAATTTTTTTTAATGACTCCGTATATATGTATGAAAGGAAGAGGAGTTTATGTTTCGTTGAAAGTTGGAAATCCGTCAATGCTATGAATACAAAATTTAAAGAAAGAAATATATGCGATATATGTGATTGATTGTACGGTTGGTTCATGGTGGAAATGTTTATACCTTAATGAAACAAGATATAGTGGAAAAAGTGCAAGAAAAGTGTGTTTCACTAACGTATAAATATGCAAGTTTTAAAGTAAAAAAATTGAAAAAATAGTGATTTCATTATAGACGTAGCTTCTTTGAGCACTGCTTTAACATTATGTTTTATACATTCACCTATATTCAGTAAGTATTTTATTACATTCACTAATATTGGGATTTCGCTGAAATGTGTTCAAAATACGTCATAGCACGTATCCCGCGACCGAAACGGAATACGTTTACGTCGCGTATTCAGCGCTGATTACCCTCTGTGTGCTCGCGCGTGTTCCAAAATCAAATATTTTCACACGTTTCATAATCAGAATTATTAATAGGGAAAACCTCGGTGTAGAGAATTACGGCAGCATTCGACAAGTTGAAATAATTATTAATCCCTAATTTAATAAAGATTTTTGAAATAAACTCCATGTATTCCCAATCAAATTTTTATTCAAGGTAAAAAATCATTCGATGTGTCTGTATCTGTTAAAAAGAGGGTGCATAATAAGACTTAAAAAAGTTATAAGCTGCGGTATTTGATTTTCTTAAGAATACTCTTTTTCGTGCTATAGAAGACTTAATAAGCGACAATAAGGCTTAGTGGTGTACACTGTACAGTGTACTCTCGTGTACACCCAGAGTGTTTATCAGCGGCAAGCACTCGCCGGCGTCGAACCTCGGGTAATAAATGTCGGCGCGGTGCACCCTGACCCACATCCACTGCACTCACTGGACTTTATTGATTCGCAGTCTTGAGACGTATCTCCGTCTCACTCCCTCTCCTACCGCGGACCATCCTCCGTCCCTCTCCCGCAGCAGCTCCGGGCCACTTGCTCAATATTCCGGAGCCGCTCCACGCGTCGTAATCAATGAGCACGACCGAATTAACAAAAGAGTTGAATGAATATTTATGTGATTGGGTTTTTTGTTACGCTAAGGATAAAGAAGAGAATATTGTTCGGTATTTTTGAGACCAAGCGTTTTAATACGCATCTATTATCAACCCACAGAGGGCCTCGTTAAATATTTCACGAGCGGTTGAAATATTTAACAAGTTGTATAATTAATTACACAACTACGGCGCGATTTAAAATTGTATTTTTCGTGACCCATTTGTTGGGGGGTTCAAGTGAAATGTACTCGTGTAACAATTATTACGCAATCCTCGCGAGTCCCCAGAGCACTGGATATGAATAATGGGGCCATAATGACGTGGTGTAATTACACGCGACCTGCACACAGACAGCTAATGCTTCCATTAAGGCTCTGTTATTATTTATATTCAATAGATACGTGACCTACTAACCCTACACTAAAAGCTTACGTGCGCATCCATAAAAATGCGTAACGAAATTCAGTTATTATTGTCTATAATTTTTTAAAACTTTAGTATACTTCGAGTTCATTTTAGTCACAAGAAGCATACGCTATCTATACAAAAATACAAAGACTGCAAGATAAATAAAAGATTGTAAAAACTGACGTGGTCTCCGATAAGCGATTGAGATGAAAGGCCTACGTACTGCTACGGCGTAGCGCGTAGGCGGCTACGCGGCTACGGGGGACGACGACCCGCTACGAGTTTTTACACAACTGACGTCGAAAGATACGTAAAATAGAACTTTGACCTTTGTTAATTGAGACTGCGTACTTTACAAATAATATAAGTCAAGCTAATGATAAGATATTATTCATTTATAGCTTGACCATAACCGTTGTACCGCGCCCTAGGAACGTGGGACGAGGCGAGGGGTGGATAAGAATACTACTTGATTACTTGGCCTACTGACAGAGTAGGGTAGCTGGTAACCATGGTAACCCTCCTCATGCCCAAGGCGCGATATGGCGCTTGTGGTCAAGATATACTGAATAGCGTTGAAAATTGACATAAATCCTTATTTCCTTAAATCCTTATTTAACAAGATTAAACTATAGATCAGTTTTGAAGTTGTGGTTACTTCTATACATACAATAAAACAGTCGAATTGAAGTATCTGTACATTTAATATTTTTACTAAATAATCAGTGTGGGGATGCTAAGGAACATCTATACATATAATTAAACAGTAAAATTGGAGTGTCTGCATATTTAATATTTTTACAAAATAATCAATGTGGGGGTGCTAAGGAATAGTAATAGAAAATGTATCGATAAAAAAAGTTGTGTGTCTCTTTGCCTGTACTAGTACCTTGCCTGTAATAGGATACTTTTTATCACGGGAAAAAGTACAGTTCCCGCGTGATATATTATTGCGCAACGAAGTTGCGGGCATCAACTACATAATAAAATAAAAAACAAACATCACAAAATTATTATATAATACTATTAACGTGTTGTATAGTAATAATGACGATTGACGAAGGTGTTTTATTTCATGTTGGTAGTTGCGTTATGACATTTTACTAGCTGTGATTAAACGTGATGTTGTTAATATATTATTATTTATAGCAACACATATCACGAGTGTCACTACATATTCCCTTTGGACAAACTCTATAGACGTATTATATATGACCGCTTAACCTCGGACATGATCCCCTGCATTTACATTTACCTTATTTTTTCCCAAAGACTCACACTGGCACAATCCTTGAATCAGGATAATAATCATCCTAAGAAAATTTACGAAAATTCGTAATTTTCATTTGACAGAATCGTGAGTTTATCACGGATGTGGCTGATGTAATGTTTTACAACTATAACATATTGACGCTAACTGTTTCAAACTAACTGTAACTGTTTACTACGATATCACATCGACCTCGAATTTCACTGTTGCTTTGTTCAAATATCGCCGCTGAATAATTCTTCTATAGAGCTTCTTAACATCTGGATGCGTTTTCTTATGTAGAGATGTATCGAAATTCACCTGAGCTATTGTTCTATTATAATTATTATTTAACTTCCTACTATGGAAGTTAGCAGCTTCAATCAAATATTAAAAAGATTTACAGTTACCATCTAAACAGCGCTTAAGCACTATTCCACTCCTAGTCACTCCGAGATCGCGATTTTAACTTTTGTACGGTTATAAGCTTTAATTTATTAAATTAAGTTTTTTTTTTCCAAAATAAGTACTTTAAGTAAACTTTCTGAACGTCCAAACTACGGCGCCTACCACCGGTTCGGGAACTAACCCGGCGAGAAAAACCGGCGTAAGAAACTCGCATTTATTTTTCAATACAATTGATTTTGATTTAACTTAAATTCGTTTTGTGTCCGATATTCTTGGTGCCATTGTTTTATTCAATTCTGTGCATCTTATTAATATTTGATCGAAGGTTAGCAGACGTCGTCGGATGACGACGCACTTCGCGACTTGATCGTCATGTAATTTGATGGAAATTAAAAACAATTCTACACAAGACACCACTGTACTTTAGACGGGATTACTCGCTATTGCGCTTAGAGAACACAACGGATTCAAAACCCCCGGACACGTAGTAAACAACTATGAAAAACACAAACAAAGGTATTTTTACACTCCGTTACCACGAACTACGGTCTTACATTGATTTATAAAGCCCTTAAACAGCTAACTGACTGTTTACAAGACAATATCGCAAGAATTCAAAGAACTAATGAGATTACACGGTCGGTGACATGGCACACGTATATCGAGGCAGACATATTGTTTTACAACCCCTGCCAACCCCCGCCAACACCAGCCACCCCCGCGTGAGTAAACACTCTCAACTACTTCAAACACTCAGCTAATTTTACATACAACAACTAGTAAGTTCGTCAGGATATACCTAATAATTGCGAACATATACTCGTATAAAGTATGTACTCCGGTGATATTCTCATGTAGTGTGTAATGTCAGTTATTTCATAATCTTACGTCGCGCTAAACATTTGTTGACACATACTTTGTGTTACTACCTCCGTTCGGATTCCTCAACGCTACTAGGAAGCTCGCTTTAAGCTATGCAAGGTTTTAAACTTTAGAGAAGCCAAAAAAAGAGGGTCGTCAAAATATATGAGCTTTTAATTATTGTAATAAATAATTGATTTTATTTAGTTTTATTTTAATTACATTTTACTTAGTTTCCTAAGTCCAAATTAAATTTTTTTACACTTTTGCCAGTGGTTTCGCTCGCCGACTTTGAAAGTCGCATAAAAAAACAAAAATTCTTGTGAGTCTCTTTTGGAAACATAATGTTTTTCTAAGAGCGATAGTAGCCTGATCTTACATTCTATTTCAACTGAGCCAAACTACAAGTATGTCAAAAATTAAGTCATCGGTTTCTTCGTTAGAGCATGAAAATGAGAAAAAAAAAACATTTCCGCATTTATAAAATGAGTATGGATTTTATTAACAACTAGATAATACATTACAATTTTAAAACTCTTTCGTTCTTTGCATAGCGATTTCTTTAATCCATTTGGAACGTAACTACAACATTACCGCGAAGTAGGCGGTATCGTGATAAGTTGCGAGCCAAAAGCGGCCAGAACTTAGCTCAACAATACACTTGAAAAATCGAGAGGGTTGCGCTGCGGGCTGGGGCGGTGCCGGGAAAAACGACGACATCTCGCACTTAATGAAACTGTAGCTCAAACAAAATAAAGGATACGCCAGTGTTGTGCGCCTACACTCGAGTTGTGGGTTACGTTAAAGTATTTTGAATTTGGAAGTTGTCGTTCTTTTTTAAAAAATCAATTGATAGTGATTGTTTATTGAAGTTAACACTTTAAAAAAGGTAATTTTAAAGACTTGTCGTATTAAATGATTGAATGAAGATTTTTATAAAAGCGTATAATTTTCAGTGGGTTTTTGGTCGCATTTGCATAAATAAAATGAAAATATTTTGAGGTTGAGCAGATTTACGAATCCCTTAAATTATGGTTCAAAAAATTTCCTGAGCTTGATTAACTTACATTTAAACAATGTCTAGCGAACAGCGAGCGGTAAGTGGTAGCACTAAGCAGTGTGCAAGTTTTAATTACTTGGAGTCCATTCCGCGCTGTTTTTGTTAGGGAATATTCGTCTCAGAACTAAAAACTCTCGTTTATAAGCCGTTGCCGACCTCTTGCGAAGTTTAATGTATCTAGTCATTACTGCGGATAAAACACTAGCGAGATAAGCGCTCAACAGCGTGTTACTTAAAAGCCATTGTTTGTTTTAGAGATGATTTTAGTATTAAACTTGTTTTCAAATGTGATTCTAGGCTAAAGTTTTACTCTGGAGAAGTGTTAAAGGTATTTCTTATTTTTAACTAGATTCAAGAAAGGAGGAGGTATAACACACCTGCCCGCCGTTTTTGGGCCGATTTTTATATTAGTAAAAAAATAATTATTTTAATTGGCATCAAATCTTGCATTTAATACTTCACATTTACACGATAAGTAAGATTACTTAAATGATTAAAAGAAACTCGGTATGGAACTTCGAGTCCGAAACTAAATATATTATTATTTTAGAATAATAGTAGCACGCTACAAATTTGATTCAGTCAAGCTACTAGTAACTTCTTGTATAATAAATATTTTAACCTTTGTAAGAAGTAATAATTAATTAAAAATTTCAGTCGAGTGCGGGCGCGTTTCGGGCGGATAAAGGAATCAAACAATGCGGGAGCAGACAATCGACGATTAGCGCCGATCGATGTTCGCCACCATCAAATTTAATGAAATTTTTCGATGAAACCGTTTAGAATAGGTTCTTGTCATTTTGGTGTCTTTCCTCCGTCAAGATTACCAAATAGGTGTATCTACTTACGTTACGCATATTTGTTTTTTTAACCAGCAACAAACTTTCTATTATTATTACGGTATAGTTATACATCGTTTTGTCGTTATCTGTTGAGTTAAAAAGTTTCTTGACAGTCAAGGACTAAACAAGTTAAATATTTAAACAGTGTTTAATTAATCAAGATTGGCTGTCCCTTTCTGTCGTGTGACGTTTTCAATATTCCGGAAAAGGACTGTGAATCTTGATTAGTTAAACACTGTTTTAAAAATATTTTTGTAAATAAGGGAGCACATTTGTAAAGGTATACAATTTAAAAATCTATATATTCCTATCATAAATTATTTACGAAATAAAAATGCGTAAAAAGTTAGCTCCACTGTACTGAAATATAAATTACTTTTTAAAATACCTTAAAAAAGTTATTTATGTTTCAGTGAGCCTAGGTACAGATAAATGATCTCCAATCCGTATTTGAATACTAATTATTCCTTTACGTGAAATATGTACTGGGTTGTAACAAAATGTGTATCCGAATTATCCAGGGATCATTTTAACAAAATCTTTTTTACATACATTTTAATATTATTAAAATTTATGAAAAAAATCGCATAAAATATACTAAGCTTGGTCCATGTTTCACAAAAAAAGTTATTAGATTGGCATTATGGATCCAAGTACCATATGCCAGGTGAACTCTCTACTCTGTCTATATTTTGAACTAGTTTCTATCCGCAACTTCTTTACGCAAAAATTTGTATATCACGCGGGAACCGTACATTTTTCCGGAATAAAAAGAATCATATATGTTACCCACACCTAATAGCTATTAAAAAAATATATTTATTTAAATCCGTCCAATAGTTCCTAAGATTAGCGCGTACAAACAGATTAACATTTTTTTGTCGAAATGTGTTATATTACTGTCCCTTAGCACCCCCCCATTGATTATTTTGTAAAAAATATTAAATGTACAGACACTCCAATTTTACTGTTTTATTATATGTATAGATGTTCCGTATTAAT
>JAOTAV010093190.1:0-11292 GCA_026546445.1 Cyclargus thomasi | reverse complement strand
ATCTTTACTATGACTAGACTTTAGACTTGACGAAATGTATGTAACGTTGCTAAAAATTATTGGATCAAGAAAATTGATTTTCCGCCTTTACTTGACACTGGCCATGGTTGTAGCCAAGCGCCATATAAATAAATAAAAATAAAAAAAAAGACGTTGCTGCTGGTCGTCTACATCGCGGTATTGCTTGACAGTTCGTAATCTGGTATAGCTTAACTGTCGAAATTACGTTTTCTCAATTTTTGCTCTCAACTAGAACGGAATCATTCGTGCGCGAGTTCAAGTATCATTTAGGCGATTTTCATTTCTTTCGCACTTCTAAGTTGCTTGTGCTCTAACACTCACTTGGTATAGTATGAGTTGTTGGTGAGGTTGTGCTTGGTCTCCCCGGAGACGATGGTGTCGGGGCAGTAGTCGTGCTGGCGGCAGCACCTGTCCTCAGCCTCCGCTACACCCAGGTCCTCGTAGTTCTCAGCCGTGTCCCCCGGACCGCACCATTTCGTTCCTGCGGAATCTATGAGCCTTAGATAATGCTTAAAATTTTTAAGTACTAATCACATTAACTCTACCAAAGAACATGAGATTATTTAATATGTTTGTTGTCCCAATACCTACGAATAAAAGTTATAAGTTATAATAAAGCTATCTTAGCTACGAATAAAAGTATATGTACCTGTTAGTAATAGGTACTTACTATAAAACATCTTTCTTAAAAGTCTAAGGGCTAGATTCACCACTCCTGATAAGTGTTGGATAGGTTAGCCATAACTTATTTGACAGTTTACTTGACACTTATCAAGAAATGGTGATCAGGTCCCAAACAAATTTGAAAAAATGTACATCGTAAACTGTATAGCGTTCAAACGATTTATCTTTGTTAAAGTTAACTATATTTAGGGCCTGTTTCACTGCTCACTGTTAAAGTTTCAGTTAGGCTATTCACAACTTTTTTGACAGACGCTCCATACCAAAACTGTAAATAAAGTTGTATCTATCAAATAAATTGACTATATGTAAGTGGTGAAACAGGCCCTTAAAGTAATGTAACTAATTACCCACTTTTTTGTATGTATTTAATACATTTTAATAAGACATCACTAGATAAAGTTATAAGAATGACCGACTTGATAACGTCGGTACATCTATCTCTTGAGAAATATTAATAAAGACAACAATCTAATCTTTTGGTTCGGTGTATCTAATCTAATCTATTAACTCTATTGATTCTTGTTTACATTGTTGAAACATGGTTAACATAAAAAAATTATCATGGTGTAATAATAATCGTTAAATTGATGGTGAGTGCAGTAATTTCTTTTATTTGGAGTAGATATAGAGAAAATATACTGCAGCTTTGAAACTAAGAAGAACTTAACTAGTCTATCTTCTGTTAATGGATACGAAGTAATAATTAATTAAAAAAAAAATAAACAAAACAGACCTGGATATATTAAACTAAACCGCAACATTGCGATCTCTTCGTCACTAAGTTCACTCAAATCAACCTCATCTTCTAACACAAAACCCGAGCCATTCATAGATCTGTAATGTACATCGTTCAACACATAACTATGACAAACGGTCAATAGTGGTAACACGAAAAATAAATACATTTTAAATTGTGTTAAAAGACGCGTGCTCTATCGCATATCAGTAATGTTTCTTATATATAAAAGGTTGTCCTTAAATACGGCGCCCCTACAGTGCAACCGAATAGATTCCATTATCTTCTGATACCGTATGTAAATTAACAATATGCTTCCGCTTTTTAATAGTACTCGCATACCACAAAACAGGGTGGGAATGTGGAAAATATTTTGCGCAAAAATACTGCTTTTTTATTAACCTTAAAAAATTGATTTTATTTCGATGTACTAGAGGACTCTGCGGTTAACGTAGAAGGTCTACGATTTGCGTAGAGGGCCTAAGGATTGTTCTTAAAGGATTTAAGTTTTTAACAGCAGGTTCAGACTTTACGTAGGACTGTATGGGTTTTGCAGAAGCCTAGAGGTTTTGCAGTAGGGCGCAGAGTTTTAGGAAAGGAGTTAAATGTATACGTAGAAATATTTTGGATATCGTAGATTATAGAGGCGCTCGTGGAAGCTAACAATTTGCATACAGTGGTGGTGGAGTTAAATTGATTTACAAGCGGTGTTCGTTAAGGGATTGAAGATTAGGTTACTCACCTTCTAATAATGTTTTTTCATCGTTGGTATTATGCTTTTTATTAGCATAGAGTACTCACGATTTGTAATAAGATCAAAATGATTTATGAAAAAGCTAGCAAATTGGTGATCGAGAAATTAAGTTATGAGAAATTATGTTGCAAGAGCGTTGTCAGCATTCAAATCTTCTTTTAGAGGCGCCATGAAAAAATCTTCAATTTCTTGAATATTTTTCTTGTGGCGCGTGGTTACAAACAAGTAGGAAACCGAACTAAATTTTGTGATTTAATTTAATAGTTTACAGGTATCTTAAAGATACCTTTCTAGAGAGCTGGTTTACCGCTTCCTGAGCAAACCACAACTTGTCTTAAAGATGTAATGAGGATGAATCGATGAAAAGAGACCAATAAATTGATTCATAGGCAGATTGGCGGACGTACGCTATTTGGTCGGGCTATGTCAGCTTGTACTAGGTTAATGCGTACTAATTACTACCCCGCACTCATTACAAATAATAATCAATCATTCAATGAGCACAGAAGAAATCACTGAATAACTTTACATAAATGTATTTACTGTGTACGTGCGGACGAGGAAGTAAAAACTCTTTGTTACTTTATCATGTCGGGACACAGGAAACAAAACAACACTATCAGAGATTTCGTTTCCGTTTTCTCAAGTCTGCTGTGTGTCTGTTGGGTTTGTTTGCTTTTTTTAACAAGTATAGCAATCAAATGTCATCTTTTCTAAGCAAACGATAAGATAAGAAAATTAATCTATTTTTTAATTATATAGGGGGCAAGCTAGCAGACGGACCTGATGGAAAGCAAATGCCCTCAAACATGGATCCTTGTTACATCAGAAAAGTCGCAAGTGCGTTGCTGGCCTTTATAAGGGAATAGGGATAGGGGATTAGGCAAGTTGGGTCAACTCACTCACTGGACGAAACACAGCACAACGCCAGTTTTCTGTGAGACCGTGGTATCACTCCGGTCGAGTCGGCACATTAGTGCCGAGGCATGGCTCTCTCACGGAAATGAGCATCCGTATTATGTGCTTGAGATCGGAAAATGTCTCATTGGTACACGCCTCCACCGAGTTACCCTCTAGGCCACGGACGCTCTTACAAACGTATTCATTATTTTGTAAAAATATTAAATGTACAAACACTCTAATTTTACTGTTTTATTATATGTAGGTATAGATTAATATTGCAAAATTATATACTTAGGCAACATAAAATTCCAAAGTTTAATATCGAGAATATCTTTTTGTTACGTGATCTATATCCCAAAATATAAAAGTCTCAGTTTTGTACTAAAGTTTGGTCACAATACATTCTTTTCATAGGAAATCAGCAGGTGGCAACGAGTATCTACGTGTTTAATGTAAGTTACTAGCTGTCAAGATATGAGTACCCAGCTATCGACTAATAGAACTTAGGACGTTGAACTCGAGGACGAAATATTAAAGCATCTTTACTAAGCACCTGATATTAACCTAACTACTAGGCAGCCGTCGGCCAGCAGGTAAGAATATTTACAACTTTTTTGTATCCGTTGGTACATATACCGTTTGTATATTTAGATGCCATTAATTTACTGCATTTCGTATGTACTAAGTCACAGACATATTTTGATTATTATAAAGTTCAATGTTATATGGTTTACTAGTTACCTTGACGGTTGTCGGTATATACAGATCTCCCTCTTTCGGAATCTTTCCACATTCATCTCCTCATTGGACCGTACTCTTCGGGTAGTTACGCGCCCCCCCACATATAATTCTTGCAGGAAACATGAATATTAATATTTTAGATTCTTATTTGGATGACATAATCTCTAGTTAATTAGACCTCCTTGCGGAATATGGTTTGATTCCAGCCATAAAATATACCCACCCACCATAAGACATAGAACACATCTTCGTAACTCCAAATATAATAGCGGAATCAGTTATATGCCCCGTAGTATTATTATGTAATCAAGTCCCAAGAAAGGGAACCACCCACAAAAACTACCTTAATTTTTAAAATTGATTATGATTGTCTTGAGTCTGAATTGGATTCGATGCCCGCGACTACTTTATGATTGCTCGGTTTTTTCGCAACCCCACATTGATATTGTAAAAATTTTATAAATGTACAGACACTCCAATTTTTACTGTTTTATATATATATATAAATTTAATATATAAATTTCAAAAAAGTTCATAAAACGGATGCCACTGCCGTGGGAGAGCCGTGCTTCGGCACGGATGTGCCGGATCGACCGATTTTTTTCGAGAAATTTGCGTGAAACGGCCTTGTGTTCGTTTAATGAGTGAGATTAATCCCCAACTTTAATCCCTTTATTTCCACATAAAGTGAATTTACTGTGAAGAAATAAGTTTTAACTAACTACTAACAATATATATAAAACTTCAGCGTTTGTTTCTTTGAACGTGCCTGAAATAAATTGTAAATAAATAATCTCAGGAACTATTGCCCGGATCTGAAAAAATATTTTTAAGTTGGTTACTCCATACATCGAGAAAGGCTTTACCAGAGACCAAAACCGAGAAATAATCAATGTAAAAACTGATTTTATATATTTTTCACGCGGACGTGTTCGCGGGCAACAGTTAGTATTTTTATATTGCTCGTGCTACATGAAAGGCCAGTTCGTAGATATGACTCGCATTAACTGAACACATATCCTGCGGCGAGTTATCACAAGTGTCACGTGTTAACAGAGTATTACTTCCGTTGATAGCTCAGTATAATGTCATTCACTCCAAACCGTGTTCATTTATTTCCAAGGATGTACAAAACAGACTTACAGAGAGTCTATTTATTTAACAGATACAACTTTATTACACAGATTTTGTATGGAGAATCTGTCAAAGCCTAACGGAAACTTTAACAGTAAACAGTGAAACAGGCCCTAAATTTCCAATTGATATTAATAATAATAATAAATAAATAAATAATAATAATAAAGCCATTTATTCCATATCAAAGAAACATTCTCATTTTTACATTTTGGTTGTTAGTTGGGTTAGTTAGATTTTTTTGTAGTTATAGCTATTTAATGTTAGTATGGTTAGTATTTTTGTCTTCCCTTAATATGGTCCCTTTTAGGATAAAGGCCTCCTCCAAAAATTCCCACTTCTCCCGTTCTATGGCCACTGCTTTCCAGTCTGAACCAGCAATATCCTTTATATCGTCTTCCCATCTTTGTTTTGGGCGTCCTACTTTTATCTTTCCGATTGGCTCTTTCCAATTTGTACTCAGTATTGTCCACCTGGCGTGCAACATGCCCTGCCCAGCGCCACTTGGATTTTAGGCAATATTTAAGAGCATCGGTGAGTTTGGTTTTTTCTCTGAATACTGTGTTTTTTACTTTCTGTATGTTTCTCAATTTTAGGATGCACTTTTCCATAGCATACTGAGTAGTATTAATCATGTTCTTAATTTTGTTTGTGTAAACCCATGTTTGGCACCCATAAGTTAGGCTAGGGAGTATCCATGACTATTTTTTTAAGATTAGGGCTGTAGTTTCCTTTAAGGATTTCTTTATGCGACCAGTACTTCCTCCAGGCAATATATACTTCTATTTACTTCTTCTTCGTTGCTAAAACTGTTAAATGATACTTCTTTTCCCAAATATATATATTTACCTACATAGTCAATCTTTTTTCCATCAACGGTTATATCACTTTGAGCTTTGTTCGTCAGCATCTTTGTTCTGGTCGCATTCATATGAGGCCCCACTTTTATGCTTTCGATGTTGAGTTCATTTAGCATTTTTTCCAGTTCTCGTGCCGTTCCAGCCATTACAGTTATGTCGTCTGCGAATCGCAAGTGACTAAAGTATTTAAGTCTTTGATTCTGATGCCTCTTCTACTCCAGTCTAGATTTCTGAATACTGCTTCTAGAACCGCCAAAAACAGTTTAGGGGATAAGGGATCTCCCTGTTTCACTCCTCTTTCTATTTTTATTTCTTGTCCCGTATGTCCAAGACGTATTCTGCTTTTACTTTTTGAGTAGATGTCTTTGAGAATCTCTATATATGTTTCATGTATATATATTGCAGAGTCTTAATGCTGACCATATGGTGTTGTGAGATATGCTGTCGAACTCTTTTCTAGTAGTAGTAGTAGTAGTCTACAAATGCTATGTAGATTGGTAAGTTAAATTCTTTGTATTTCTTAATAATTTGTTCAATAGTGTGTATATGATTACAAGTCGAGAATCCTCATCAGAACCCTGCTTGTTCTGGTGGTTCTCTTTCTATGAATGGAGCTAGTCTAGTCTTGAGTAATGACATAAACAATTTGTAAATACTGGGCAATAGACATAAGTCTATTGGCCAGTATTTACAAATTGTTTATGGCCTATAGTTACCAATATCTAGCGGGTCCCATTTTTTATATAGTAAGATAATATCTGAAATGCACAGTAGTTAGGACATTATTTTCTGATCTAGAATCATGTTGAATAGATTCGTTCAAAAAGAACTGTGAGCCTGTTCACAGTGCTTCGTTGCTAATGTTGTCCGGGCCTGGGCTCTTGTCTTTTTTTAATTTTTGATGTGTTGCAGTATTTCTGTACGATCCAAATCGTACATCAAGCATTTTAGGATTATTTCGGAGTCAGCGTTTCTGATGCGCTCGTAATTAGCTAATTTATGTAAAACAGTTTGATCGAAATAACCCTAAAATGCTTGATGTACGATTTGGATCGTACAATTTCTTTTGCCTTAAATGGTGACAAATATTGTTGTATTGACGAATTATTGTTTTGGTTTGATTTAGGTTGGTTAATGTCTTGTTGTTTATACAAATCTCGATAGTATGATGTTGCACAGTCTAGGATTTATTTTCGTGATTTTGTTAGTGTTTGGTTTTTATAAAGTTTCTGTATCCATCTTCATGTGTTGCTAATTCTTTTTGGGCTCGTTTTATACTTCTATATAAAGATAGGTTATTTTCTATAACTTGTTGTCTTTATTTATTATAGTTATTTCTTAGTGCTTTGTTGGTTTTCTTGGATATGTCCGTGATTTCATTCCTTGTTTCTTTTGTCTTATGTTTAACTTTGAGTAGCTGTTTTCTCAATAAAATAAGGTTTTTTGTACTTTCGCTCAATATTTCATAATTTTTTTTATTTTTGTCTCTGTTCTCTACTTTAAGGCTCTTTTTGATTGTTTCTTTTAATATCCATATATATAGTATGTGTCCACATTGTCAGTTTGTTGTTCTACTGAATTTAAATATATGCAATTCTGTTCTAGGTTTTTTTTCTACACAAAAAACTGTTGTGTCCTTTTCTTTTGTGTTCTTATATGTTTTTCTAGGTTTGGGTAGGTTTAGCCTAAATGTCGCTCTGACTAGTCTGTGATCTGACGGGAGGTTCAGCACTTCTACATTCGAAATCAAGGTGGGATTGTTACAGAGAATGAATCTATTTCGTTTTTAATAGATTATATTTATTTTCTACATGATATTTACATTATTAACGTAAAATGTTTATAAATAACGAACAATGGAATCTAGTTTGTAAGATGTTATGCTACAACTAGCTAGCGATACACCTTTGGCCATAACAATCCTGAATATAGAGATACACCAGGCTAGTTTTCAAATTCGGATAGTAATCTAAGGTCAGTTAGTAAGCAGGCTATTTCAATGCAGGTCAGCTTTCCGAGACAGCTTTACAATGAACTAACTATATGTACTAACTATAATAAAAACTAGCCTCGGGCATAGGGGACCATCCATTAAGTACGTCACACTTGAAAGGGAGGGGTCGAAGATGTGTAACATGGTGTGGGAAGGGGTGGAGGAGTCCTATGTTTCGTGGGATCACATTTTTAAAATAATAAATTTAATTGCGAAATTTTTAAACTGAGGAGGTTTCAAATTTTCGATGCAAAATTTCAAATTTGTAATGGCACATAATGGGGATCCCAGAAATGTGACAACTTGTGACAAGCTGCGGGGAAGTGTTTAAAAGTCATGAAATTTGTGAAACGTACTTTATGGCTGGTTCCTAAGAGGAAAAAAATTTTTACAGCCAATCAAAATCCGGTCCGAGTGCTCGTCGTAGCGCATTCACTGCCCCTTCAGCTCGGCGACGGCGCATCTCGTCGTCACCTTCACCCCTCGATGCCTCCGCGTGCAACACCGTCTCCAGTGCCATTGCAAACGCCTCCGCTCGCTCCACCATTTGTTCCTCATTTAAATCGTCTTCCTCTTCCTCTCTTCCGTTATATTCATCTTCGGATGATAGTGTTAGTCCCTCTGTAAGAGTTTATTTTCATTGGTATGTTTTTTTTGAGTCATGAAAAAGTTTCTAACACTATATTGAATAGTTTATTCTATAATAAAACTGATATGAATACATTTGCTGACTAATAAATAGATATTTTACGTATACTCCGTTATACGCGAAATTTGTATAACATGGATTTGTCCAACGCATCCTTGGCGTAAAGATAGGTATGACTGTATTGAGTCTGGAACATTGCAAACATAAAATATGTTCTCATGTAAGTAAAAAACTATATTTTACCTAAAGATTGAAGTTGTGATGGAATGTCAACTCTTTCTAGGCCTGTCCAAGTGTGTGCGTGTAAAGTGTCCCTGGCCCTCTCTATGCCGTAAGTCTCTTTGAATGGTCCCTCTGGATCGTCTTCCTCATCATCGGAATGAGATGCAGTTTCCTCAAGAGGTATGACTTCATATTGGTTACTGCATGCCCATGTACCTAATGCACTTGGTGTCTTTGATCCTTCATAGAGTAGTAAGTATACCTCCACTTCAGCATTGTTCACAGTTGCTGCCCGTTTTTCAGCCAGTTCCACTATATTATTCTGGGGATAACAGAATAGATTTAGAAGATAATATAATTTTTCTTTAAAAGTACAATCAAAGAAGTTGAAACCAATACAGATTGTGGGTCTAAGTAATTTGGTAGGGTTATGTCAAACTCAGACGACAGATCACAACTTACATGGAATTAACATACTCCGACCAAATGACTCTTTCAATTTCCACCATTATACAAAGTATGTTTTACGAAGAACATAAAAGTATGTCCCAAAATCTATTTAAAAAAAAATTAAAATACAAAGTACAGTTCAAAAATAAATTTAAAGAGAAAATACAGTTGTCAGTTTTACATCATTTTCTTTAATACTATTTTTATTTTATTACTAAGAACTATTTTTTTTATTATACTAACATAAACTATATTTGTTATTTTAAATGAGGATACAACTAAACCCTTATCTATTGTTGTCAAAATTTTACTTGCTTGCACCTGTCACAACCACAATTTGGCACATATAGCCGTGGAAGTCTGAATCATCAATTTGTATTGAAAAAGTTGATTCTCAATTTTCATTAATGTTTTTCTTCTGTATTAAGTTGAGCAAGGCAAAGACATTAGTAATAGGCTCCTTACTTGTTAGTTTTAATGGCAATGTTATATAAAATTTAAAAAGTATATAAACACGTTAATTTGAGCAGGAAAGAGGAGTCGGGTGGCATTCCACGAGAGGATGACACAGATAGCAGTAATCCACGAGGTGGTATGCAACAGACAAGGAGTTAACATAAATAATATGTTAAGTAACAAAATATTTACCTCATCTTTAGAGATGTAGATGATGTGGGCTTCAGCCAGGCTCAACACATCATTTTCAACTATATCACCATCTCCAAGAGGAAGTAATCTAACTTGGGCAGAGTAATACTTATTTTGCACGAGCCAAGTGAAATTTTCTTGGTCAGAACTATTAACCTGAGTGTCATCTTTATTGTTTATTAATTCTAAAAGAAAAAATAATATACATAATATATAGGAGTTATAATTTCTAAAAATAGGAGTTAAAGTTAAGTTAGGGGCGACTAATGCTTCGACGCAGAGCATGCAATGAAAACTGGCGCCGTCCCTGATTAATTAAGCTATGTGATAAAAATATTAATATACGAACCAGCAGCTACGAGTTTAGCTTGTGCCGAGTCTTTGGCGCTTATTAAAATTAATGGTAATGTATTTGCAGGCATTTTGAAGATTAGTAAAAAAATTTTATATTTCTCAAAAACTTATCAATATTTTTATGGGTAGGTATTAGGTAGATATTATTAACTTTGTTTTTATTGTTTATTACACTGTTAATATTCCATAATTTATTTAGTAATTTATCATTTTGAGAAAAATAAACAAAATATTGTAAGCAGTTTTTGGTACCTCTCCTTTACACTTTTTTTATGGAGCTGAGCTGTATAACAGTAGCCACTGTCGAGAAAATTGCGGGAAAACAAAATTCTTGATACACCTTGTATTGATAATATGATACAATAGACAACTCAAAATTTAGACTAGACGCCACAATGGGAGCTTTCTTTAGGCAAAAATACCCTAGAGTTCTTTAATTCTATTACATAGAGGCTAGAGAGGTAAGAGGACCAAGCATAGATTTAAGTACTGTTACGTCCGATGTCTTAGAATATAACATTGAAGTCTGACTGCTTTTTTTATATGAAAAAAGTATTAATAAAAGTGTCTAGTGAATGTTTTATGCAACATATTGTAGTGTTTTGTTGTTCCATCCAGTAATACATTATTAATGCTACTAAGGAATGGGTCAAACTCATGAAATAAGTATTATATATGTAAGCTGTTTTGCAGTAAGTTTTTGGATCTTATATAGAGATATTTTAATTTGAAAAACAAAAAGTAATTATTTGTTATCGGGCAAAAGTTTATGCAAAATATTGCAAAATCCAAAAGACTTGTGACATTAGTTGCGAACGACATATTAAATACAATAAATGGGACTATTTCTTAAATCACTAATCAGTAATAATTGAAAATGATAATAACTATATCCCATTAATTTATTCGCTTTTTTTGGCCCAATGTGTAAAAAAATTACAGTTGCTGTCATACATGTGTCATGCCAAATGCCAATTGCCATTGTCATTTGTCATGCTACAGTATTAACGTTTTTTTGTTCCTCGCCCCATTAATCTTAAATCTATTTTATCATTAGTTTATACTTCAATAGTTGACATTTTGAGTTCATTCATCGCTTTTAATCACATCCAACTTTAATTATTATAATAAAATAATGTATAT
>JAOTAV010093179.1:0-11292 GCA_026546445.1 Cyclargus thomasi | reverse complement strand
ATGAAGATTGTGTACGGAAATAGGCTGATGCCTCACCGAATTCTGAAACAGACACTATTAAAGAATAAATATTATTTAATACTTATTATTTTTGTTTTTTTCCTTTGGAAGTCGGTTTAAATTTTTTGTTAATATTGGTATAGGCTAAGTATATTTTGGAGTCCTCTAACGTTTAAATTTACTTCCATAGTTAAATGCCTTTTTCACCGCTTACTGATAAGTGTCGGATAGTCTTCTCTTCTTCACAACTTTTTTCAACAGATGTTGTATGGAGAATCTGTCCAAAAAGTTGTAGGACAGAAACTTTTTCATTAAGCGGTGGAGTGTAAAAGCTTTCATTCATTATTGTAATGATTTATTAAAAAGTTGAGGATAACACATGAGAAAGATATGACTGATAATGAAAGAAAACTATATAAAAATCATTTTTTACACAACATTAGTAAATAAAAACAATATGGAATGGTGGACTTCCCTTAAATTAAGGCATAAATAAATAATAGATAAATAACTCTGTCTGTCAGACTGTCTACCTAATTACCTCTTCCTTTCCAATCCGCTGAATCGATTTTGCTGAATTTTGCTATGGAGGGTACTTATTATCTCAGAAAAGTGTGCGGTTCCCGCGCGATTAACAATCTCGGCGCAGCGGAGTTCCGAGACTCAGCTAGTATTAACAGAAAACCATACTAATATTATAATAATTTGTTGAAATCTGGTATACAGATACTTTCGAGTCCTGGGGAAGGACACAGGAAACATTTATCTCTTAAAAATGTTACCTTGCGATAAACGGTAAGCGTACGACAAACGAAATTCGTCGCAACACTGGCGTCATCCGGTAAGTAACGAATTAGCTATTTAGAGACGTAATTTGTGTTACATCTCAACGAGAAGGAATAAAAGCTTTTCGCAGTTAACTTACTTTAAGATTCACGTAGTTTTATTGACTCGTGTAGGTTTATCGCATTAAGGCACTCCCCGGCGGAGCCTTAATTAGTACCCCCCCTCCCCTCTCCCTCTAGCCCCCCCTGTCTGTAGAGGGGAATCAATAAGGACACACGAGTATCGTTAATTGAGACTAGTTGGAGTAATTGTTTGTATCCTGTTCAATTGTTTAGCTCCGTCAACATCACTTGCTTGTTTGATTTTATTGAGATTTTTCATCTGAACTAAAGTGGACGATACGAAAAGCGCAGGAAATTATATGTTTACTCGTTTTGCGCGCATGAAATTATGCTATCAGACGGGAGCATTTAATGGAAATTAAAAAAAATATTTTCAATTCGATTCAATTTTTCTTGGATTGTTTCGATTTAATATTCGTGCTGCATAAGCGTGCATTACGTTCTATTTAAAAGTCATATGTATCCCTAGTGCCCAAGATATACAATGCCAATTTTTCAAGCCAAGACGGCAAGCTAGTGTCAGGGTGATAGCTAGTATGTCTGGCTTGGTGCAGACATACTAACTATATAATTAAGGTAGTAAACACGCCTACACTGGCCCTACGTAATAAAAATTTTCGTACGTGTTACCTCATAGATAGCAACTTTATTTTTTTATTACCCATGGACACTCGTGAATATTCGAAAGAAGTATCATTGAAAGCATCAATCAATTATCGTTTCGGCTTATTTATGTTTTACCAAAGTTTCATCAGAAGCTGCTAAATAAGTTTGAACAAAAAAGAGATGCAATAATAAGTCATCAAGGAGTAGGCTTCTACTTCGTCTGGAAGCTCGCGGGTGATCAATCTTACTCGGCCCGAGCGGTGACACCTTTTATAAAACTTGTATCACTCACAGCTGTAAAGAAAAAGGAAAGCCCTTAAATCGCCTATTACTTTGCAATTTTTTTTCGGGTTCAAAGGTCCCCAAAAAAACCCCGTCCTGGCAAAATATAGGATTCCTGCATTATAAATGGTTTGACTCAACAAAATAGGGAAGATGCGTGTGAAACAAAATCGAGTCTGTTCCTGATATAGAGCACACAAGTTCACTATGAAAGAAGCAGCGCTGAAAGCGAAAAAACATTTTCGTGATTTGTAAGGAGAAGTGCCCCAGCGACACGAGTTTGCCGATACAAACTGCAAAAAAATTCTTTCGGCGCTGCTACTTTCACAGTAAACTCTATATCAGGGACACATACAACCCCTGAAGTTTTATCACTTACTTTTGTTACAACCTGTATAATAGGGAAGACGCGTGTACAACAAAATTTATTGAATACAAATTATTTTTTTATTTATTATTTTTTTATTTATTGAATAAAATTGATAGTGGGCTAAAAGACATACAGAATCACAAAAAATTTCTTAATTCTGTTGAGAAATACATTAATAAAATACATGTAAGATATTAGCGATTTAAGCTTTGTACCCATCTCTTTCTCTCAAAACGAGAACTTTGTACGCAGCTTATAGACTTTGACGTCACAGTCAATATCGGATCTCTCTTTCTAACTGACTACTTTAAGGGCTCGTAACTTGTTGTTTTCAATTTTATCAGAAAAGTGATAGGACTACATATTTTTTCAATAACGATAGATTTATTTAAAGAAATAAATAAAATCATGCATATTCCCTGTAACGGTTTGTAACTTTTAAGTTTTATTAAACAATATAACGGGATTTAAAAGGAAAGGCTTAAGGTTATATAAAATCACGCTACGACCAATAGGAGCCGAGCAGTGATAAAAAAGTGTTGTAAAAATGGAATAACTTATAAAGTTTGACGCTGCATAGTGGCGGGCAACAGCCACAGTATATTATTAGTATAGTAAGTACAGATTTATCAGCTAAGGATCGATTCACACCGCAACGTGAAGCGACAATCAAGTTGAATTGATCCTAAGGCCCAGTATATACGAGGCCGGTTTTTGAAGCCAGGGTAGCGAGCTACTTCTTTTAAAAAAAACTGTCTTGACTAACTGACACTGGCTTGTAAACTAATTCACTTAGTTTGAAACTCACAAATAAAACAAGTTTTGTTTACACAAAGCTAGCTAGCTTTACATCTCACTGACACTAGCTTGCTGTGTTGGCTCGAAAAACAGGTCTCGTGTTTCCCGGTCATAAGTGATGAAGATATAAGTGGAAGAAGCGGGTAACTAACATTTAAAAATCTGCTGAATTTTCGCGTAAATGGACACTTGAAGACCCGGAAAATAATCGAAATTTAAATAATGTGGAATTTATGTATATCTAGATAAACTAGCTAGATAATAAAATAGGTAAGTTACAAGATTTGTTGGCATTTTACAGGAAAAAGTTAGTATTTACTCAAATGTTGTTATCCGTTTCTTCCACTTATATTGTAGGGTTCAGCATGTTATTGTACTCGTACGTCTTGTCCATTCATCATATTTTTATGTATAAATATAAGCATTTCGTTAAAATGAAGTCGATCATTATTATCAAGCATCAGCTGGGAACACCCAGCTGATGGAGATTAGACAACAGTCTAATCTCCATCATCACAATCAGCAAGCATATCAGCAACCAGAATCCTAACATCCAGCATCCGTCATCCCAGCATCTAGCAGCATTAGCATCTCTATCAAAGGGTAACCCCTACATATATCTTCAAATGTATTTTGCTATTATATCGTAAATCATACAAATAATTGGTTTCTACGCCCAACTCGCTATATAATTGCTCAACTCATTGAGGTATAATATTACGTGTTCTCATTTGATACCGCACACGAACGTAGCCGTGTTACTGGCGTTATGTTTCGGGGTGTTTACGGCGGTTATAATTTACATAACTTTAGAACTTCTAAGATCTTCTGATGCTAATTTGGTGTATAATAAACCTTATGCCCTTGTTATAAAGATCCGTTGAGTGGCGCAAATTATACTGTTAATATTTTGTTGTATTTTTTTAATGATATTTAGGGGGCAAGCGAGCAGACAGGTTACCTGAAAAGCACCTGCCGTCGCCCATGGACACTCGCGACATCTGGAGAGTCGCAAGTGCGTTGCTGGTCTTTATTATTGAATAGGAATAGGGGATTACAGAAGGCCACCGGTAAACTCACTCACTGAACGAAACACAGCTCAACGCCATTTCAGGCCAGTTTTTCGTGCCGAAGCACGGCTCTCCCACGGCAATAAGCGTTCGTATTATGCATTTGAGATCGAAAAAAGTCTCATTGGTACAGGCCTCTACCGGAGTTCGAACCTGCACCCTCTCGAGTGCGAACCAAAGGTCTCACCCATTAGACCACGGACGCTCTTGCTTAGAGTTACTATTTTCGTCATCTAAAAAAATTCAAGAATAATTTATTAAAAAATGAATTATCCCGAATAACTCCACTACCACTTTGCCGTCCTCAAGCTTAAATAACGTTAACCAACATCTAGTCGTTTTTGACATTTTTATGTCATCATAATCAGGAGAAAAAGCTCTATCGACATGTATTAGCAAACTTTTTGTAGCCTTTACAGTCATCGAGTTATTAAAAAGTATACTGCCATTATGTAGTAGAAAACCCATAGAAAAATTGCCGCGTTTTTTCGCTTGTTACTTATTCAAATATCACCTGAGTTTTTCAATCCTCATAGAGGGTAAGAATTCTCAGAGGGTGTCCTAGATGTAGGGCGGGCGGGGGCGGGCGGCGCGGTATCGCGGTCAGGTGCTGCGGGTTTTGTTGCAATATTAATACCATTTCATGCTCTTTGCTCATTCACCGTTACTATTGCCAAATGCCAATGTACGATTTGCCTGGGGTCTTAGCCAAGACCTAAACGTTTTCGCTTCTTTGTAGGATCGCCGAACAAAATGTACGGAAATTACATAAGCAGCTGTAACACCTTATGTCATATACGAAACAGTGAAAACGTTTCGGCTAATCACCCTGGTAGTGGCTAAAGTAGATAATGTGGTGGTTTCTGTAAAATTCAATCTTATGTTTATCCTTATAAATCCGTCTGTCCTTTAAAAATTACTTTTTAAATTCATAACATAAAATTCATTCAATATGGGGTTGTAAAGAAACAATTTTCAGAATCACCTTAATCACCATTGGTCAGTTAGTATTATTCCAAATTCCAATCCAGTGATCCTATCCAGCGTTTTTTGCAAAATTGCATTTTAGAGCCCGATTAAATTTTTAGATTTTACCGGCGGCCCAACTTCCCTAATCCCCCTATCCCTATTTCCATTTCCTATTCGAAGTTCCTATTCCCATGTCCTATTCCCTCATAAAGGCCGGCAATGCACTTTCGACTCTTCGGATGTCACGAGCGTCCATGGGCGCCGGCAGTTGCTTTCCATTAGGTAACCCGTGGCCTCGCTCGCCCCCTATATATCATATCGTAAGACCACGCCAAGATAGAGATGTGTAAAACTAAATTATTAAAAATGGAAGCGTTAAAATATTACATCGGTCTTAATGAAAACTGTAAATCATTAGTGAAGTTATCGATTTCGTCTTGAATATAATTGAGAGGTCTGCACAGGTCGACGCGTTTTGACATAACGATGTTACACCTGGAAATTATAGTAGCGGGTTTATATTAACCCGGCCATAAAATCGAGCTGGTTGATAGCTGGAGTTTTTTAATGATATTTAGGGGGCAAGCGAGCAGATGGGTTACCTGATGGAAAGCAACTGCCGTGCCGTTGCCGGCCTTTATGAGGGAATAGGGAATGGGAATAGGAATATCAACTCTGAAGAGTCCCAAGTGCGTTGGCGGCCTCTATGAGGGAATAGGGAATGGGTCATGGGAATAGGGATAAGGGATTAGGGAAGTTGCGCCACCGGTAAACTTACTCACTGAACGAAGAACAGCACATCGCCGTTTCACGCCAGTTTTCTGTGAGGCCGTGATATCACTACGGTCGAGCCGGCGCATTCGTGCTACAACATGGCTCTCCCACGGCAATGAGCATCCGTATTATGTACATGAGATCGGAAAATGTCTCATTGGTACACGCCTCCACCGGGGCTCGAACCTGCACCCTCTCGAGTGCGAACCAAAGGTCTTACCCATCAGGCTACGGACGCTCTTTAGATTTGTATGGAAAATATTATATTTACAAGTTATCATCTTTTAAACGCAATATAGAAGTACTACAAAGTACCCTTTTTTGCCATCGTGAAAAAAGGTCCAAGAAAAATAACTTTATGGATTACACGTTTTATTGATTCAGACTTTTTACAGACATTCGTTGTGTTCAAACACGAGAACATCACAACAGCGATCGCTGTCACGCACAAAGCTGTCTGCACACACACACACACACACAATACCGTCGGTGAAAAATATTCGTTAACTATTCCAGTGCAGCTCAGTCGAACACAATATACAGAATACAGAGTTACATACAGACAGGTATTGTTTCCTATTTTTTTAACCATTTCATATCCTACACTTTATTACAACAGAATCATACTGCGTACGGGTGGAGAGCCAACCGTAATCAGTATGATTTTTTCTAATAAAACCCACTTAAAAAAATAAAACTCACTCTATCTTATAAAGTCATGGGATAAACGAGCAAACAGGCTACTCAAAAGATTAAGGGCATATTTCACCGCATACTGATAAGTGTTGGATATTTTTTTTATTATCTATTATCGGATCCACAACTTTTTTTTGACAGAACACCTGTCAAAAAACTATATTATGTATGGAGAAACTGTCAACCGAGTTAAATGAAACAGAAAACCCGACTTCAGGAATCATTTTAATTTAAACATCAAGTTATGTTTATTACTAGAATGGCTATTTAAAGCCCTTCATTTTGATACCCCACTCGACATAAATGGGCGGATTTTTGGAGCCACACAGTATTGACTTTAAAATCCGCTATTTTTATTTCTTAAATATTTTATGTACCCAGTGTCACTTGCGCTATCAAGACGAATCTAACAATACCACATACGTTGAAATCCATCCAGCCGCTTACGCTGCAGAGCGTGCCAAACAATTATACATACATACTCTTGAAAAACATAACTCTTCTTCTGACGCAGTCGGGTAAAAATTATGCTTAGCCTATCAGAAACTTCACCAGTAAGCGGTGAAATAGGCCCTTAGACTGGTAATTGTCGTTCGGTTCAGCTTCGGCATTTTGGTTCACAGTAAGAGCAAACTGGATGTTAACTTTATCTGTATTTGACTTGAGTTCTCTCTACGGGGCTCATTATGAGCTGCTTGTTGACTGTACAAGCTGTAGTTAAGCTCAGTCGGCGTAATTGCCTGAAAATAAATAAAACCCTTCATTCAGACTCACTGAGGAGCGCTTCATGAAATCATTTTGAACGAAATAAACAACAGTTTTTAAGCTTAGAGCGTCCGTAGTCTAGTAGGTAAGACGAGGGTGTGCAGTTTCGTACCCCGTTGGTGACCAGTCAGATATTTTCCGATCTCAAGTACATATTACGGATGTTCAATGATGAGGGAGAGCCATGCTTCAGCACGAATGGTATCACTCCGTTCGATCCGGCGGCCCAACATCTCTAATCCCCCTATCCCTATTCCATCATAATGGCCGGCAACGCACTTGCGACTCTTCGGATGTTAAGAGTGTCCATGGGCGATGGCAGTTGCTTTCCGTCAGGTAACCCGTCTGCTCGCTTGCCCCCTTAATATCATAAAAAAAACCTTAGTGTAAGTAGGACTAGCGAATCCATAGGTTTTAAGATTTTTTCAGGTATTTAGATAAAAACGCAATTATTAAGTACAGGATACTAACGCATGTATATTTTTTGAGTCTTGAATTTTTTAACGTCTGATATACTATCGGAGAAGTTGAAACAGAGACAGATTGCGGATCTAAGTAATTTGGTCGAGTTATGTGTACTTAAATTAGATTTTTTTTTTATTTCGGGCATCTAACACCTATATTACAAATACCTTAAAACTAGCAAACATATTTTTATATTATACCTTAAATTCTAACATACATATTAATATAATTCTTTATAAAACTATCAATTTTAAGAATTATGAAAACTTACACTTTTAATTTACAATATGCAAATGGCCCCCATTGTACAATCAGAGAACTTAAAACAGATACAGATCGTGGATCTAAGTAATTTGGTCGGGTCTTGTCAAACTGAGCGGACAGTTCGCGACTTACATGGAATCGACACATTCCGACCGACTGACGTAGGATCGTCAACTGGCTCTCTTTTAATTTCCTCCATTGTACATGTACTTAACCAGTTGAAGCGCTAAAATACTATTTAATATTAATATTAATATAAGACCTCGACAGCGGCCGGGGGTTGTCTGCGTGACTTTATATTTAACATTACCTATAATATTATTGCCTAATACAATACACCAGCGGACCCGACGGACGTCGTCCTGCCCGTCTTGTATTCTCGAATCGTCTTGAATACTCACAGGAAATAGGAAAGGTTACAGGCTATATTACGCCACGCTTCGACCAATAGGAGCCGAGCAGTAATCGAAAAATGTTATAAAATTATTTTTTAACAAAAAATTAAAACCGTCTTCCAAAGGAAAAAACTAAAATAGGACAAAAGAAACTAAAAAGTATTAAATAAAATTTATTCTTTATAGAGCCTGTTTCAGAATTCGGTGAGGCATCAGCCTATCTAGTACACAATCTTCATTATTTTAAAGTCGGTACCAGCTAACACAGCATGATTTGTCTAAATTTAAATTTTTGACTGGTACCGACTATACAACAAAGCAAAAAGTTTGAAAATCGGTTCACAAACGCCGGAGCTATGGTTGAACATACATAAAAAAAAATATATATATCCACAGCCGAACATGTAACCTCCTCGTTTTTGGAAGTCGGTTAAAAAGAACATACATAGATGCGGTCGAATTGAGAAACCTCCTTTTTGGAAGTCGGTTAGAAACAGGATAATTTATAAGGTGTCGCGAGGACGTAGCCTGGCTGTCGCTAATTCGCCAACCTCGTAAGTCTTGTAACACACCGAAAATCCCGCGCGTTAGTATCGCAGCAGGTGGCAGTTGCTAGTAATGTTCTCGTATCTAGCACTTAATTGTAGTAACGATGGCTTAATATACTTTACTACCGAATACCGATCGACGCTCCCCAGCTGTTAACAGTTAACGATGTTAAGTGAGACAGGCACTAAACACTCGTTATTAACAACGTTGATGGCAATGTTCACTTAAATTACTACTATTAAAAGGCACATTACTATTATACACACACACACAAACGTAACATCTCTAGCTAAATTAATCCGCGGGTGAAACCTGGAGTCCTGAAACACAAGGTTCTCTAGTTTAGGCTCCAGTTCACACAGACTATTGTTCATCCACCAATCAATGTTTTTTTAATAAGCTTTTAGTTCTGGTAAACTTGTTCTCTAATTGTGTGAAGAATAAAATATTTTATTATTTATTATTAAAAGGAAGCTTAATTGGACCGAGTTACGCGAAAAGGAACCTACCCACACTTCGCCCGAAATCGTGTTAGTGATTTTCACAAATTAACCCTCTATCGACTCTGTAATTATTACCCCAGTCTGACATTACTTTCGGAACAAATTGTTTTTATTTACAAAAATGAATTATCAAGTTTTTTTTAAAATTTTATTGTAATTAAAAATTATTTTCATCAAAATAATGAATACAATTATAATAAATTAAATTATAAACTAAACAAAATAAAACTATATTTGTATATATAAAAAATACTATGTAGTATAATATTTATGAATAAAATTAAAATAAGAAAAAATTATACAAAATTTTTAGTTTTGGGAAAACTAAAAAATATGACAATCGCTGATTTCTCAGAACCGTCACTGTGTGGGTTGGATCCTGTTTGCATAACTAAGGTAGAGTTATTTGACTTGTCCACCGACCACCACACGTTCCGACCGCTGTATCTCTATCTCTTGTGTTGCCAGGATCGACAGTCACCACGAAAGCCCTTTGATATGATCTCGGGGATCCCCGAGGGACTCGCATATTGCATTATCCATCAACTTCTCTACACCTATCCCTATTCCCGTTGCCTTATCCTTCATCAAAAAGGCAACGCACTCGCAACACTTCTAAATAATTTTAACTGAAATTATATTATAGCAATACTACTTTAGAATATAATTAGCGTTATTATTAGAAGTCATTCCCTATTATTCCCTCTATACGCGTAGTAGGCAAAAGGCCTGAATCCCTATAATCTGATTCAGCTATGTAACAAAGGCCTACGAGCGCTAAGGACTACTAGACTATTATAAGTACTAGATACAGCAACAAGGACTGTACTTCTATATATATATTATAGTATGGCGCGGTGCCTCGGCGTCTGCCGGTGCGTAATTATGCCGGGATTAAATCAGGAGCGAGGAGCGCTCATTATCGCGGTACATTCGCGCAGACTACACTGTCTGCGTTCACTTATCAACGAGACTGTACTACCACAATCTAAACATACAGTACTTTAACTCTGAGGTGTCTGTGAAATATAAAACATACAATCAAATTGTTAGACAGGGTGACGTGATAACGTAATGTTTTTCTTTATGAGGTGTCAAAAATCTTGCTAATGTTTACGTGTGCAGGATTTCGGTGATTCCCTGTGCGGATCTACTGTTCGTTGTTTATATTGTGACACCATCCGACATTGAAGCGTACAGCGGAGTAGATTTCACGGTCTACAGCACTGTGAACGCGACAGTACTGCGTGGTACATTCGCGTCGAATCGTAACGATTACATCAAGTGGTTGTGGACGCGACTGTACTACCATATTAAAAATTTAGCGGAGGCGACGCGCGACAACACTGTACCGGGAGTAGCCCGTAGCATCTTTTTAAGCCTGCAAGGGTCTTTATTTTTTTCACTCATACTAATAAACGAAAAATAAACCGTTCAAGTACGAGTAGGACTCGCGCACGAAGGGTTTCGTACCATATAAGAGCAAAGTGCAAACCTATAAAAATTGCTTTTTTGTATGAGAGTCAACCTTATTTATTAACTTTATTTAAATATAACTTAGTCTTTTGTAAAAATTAAATCTCATGCCTGGTGCCATTACTGATTTAATTAACGTCGGGTTTAATTGTACAAATAATAACAAACAAAACGTCCAAGATCATATGGCAAGCAACGAACTGCTTTTTAGCCAGTATGGAGCGCACGCGCCTGGGAATGGGAATAGAGATTAGGGAAGTTGGGCCACCGGTACTTACTTACTAGACGAAACACAGCACAACGCCGTTTCACAACAGTTTTCTGCGAGGCCGTCGAAACTTTGGCTCATTCGTGCCGAAGCATGGCTCCCCCACGGCAAATATATTATCTTACTAATAGTAT
>JAOTAV010093178.1:0-36116 GCA_026546445.1 Cyclargus thomasi | reverse complement strand
TGGTTCCGAAGGTACTGAGAGAACTCGTGATTCCTTACAGATACGATTTTGGGGTTTTCGGCGTTGTTTTAAGAACTAAAAGCATATGTTACTACAATGCGTTTGGATTACGTATATTACGCATAAAGAGGTAACAGAAAGACCGACAGACTGACACACTTTTACATGAATATGGAAGAGTGGAATTATATGCATGAATCGATTCAAATGTTACGATATCTATCATCAGTATTTTATTCTTATTTCAAACTCGTTAAATAATTTAACTAACTGCCACGGTAATTATGTATTTGCATATTAAATATTTAATAACAGCCAAACAAAATCCAAATCTGTTTGCTTTACGTTGGCAGTATTGATGGCAGCCATATTGGATTTTCTGTAGGCGGGAAAACTGACTTAATAGCAATTATGTCTTTAATGACTTTAATTTAACAAACTGCGAATATAAATCAAAGCTCTGTTGTTGCTGTCCATAATATTACTTCTCTATTAGTCATGTAGCTGATGCCTGTGATATCTTCACTAGAGGACAATAACGAGATAGTAATATACGAATTTATATTAACTAGTAAAATTATTTTTACTAAAAATTCGATGACGTTGTCCTAAAATTTGCTAATTTGCACGGGAACCGCAGGTTTGACAGAATTAAACGTATCACTGGGGCTGTCCGGAATTAAGCCCCCGAAAGTTTACCATGAGTTTGAAGCAATAATATTTGTCGATACTCGATAGAGACCATTTAAAATTTAAATTTAATATAGCAATTCTAGTTCCGCTAGTGTCCGCTAGAGGCGCTGTACAAAGTATTTCAATTTTTAATTTCAGCGACAAATATTTAGCCGCTAGAATGTGAAGAAGACAGAAGCCCTTTCGCATATATATATTAAGTACATAGATAGACTTATAGTCGGCACGTAGTAGGAATCTCTAATATAATTTCATGTATTAAATATATAACTATAAAGTAATGAAACTAAACTTGAGAATGTCAAGGCTAATGTCGTCTCATAAAAAGAGACGTAATATAAATGGTAAAGGAAAAATTTGTAATTTGTAGTAAGGATTAAGGAATATTCAGCTAAGCTTTACTGTGGTGACTTTATCGACTTCTAAATATTATGTAAAGCTAAAAGGCTGATGAGTGATAGTGATCTATAAATGCACAGCCCAAATCAATGGATAGATCGACTGAAATTTGGTATGCAGGCAGGGTACAAAATATCTATTTTCGCCCCAAGTTGATAATATATAGACCTAGCTGCCTTCGTTTCCATAGCCAATCTTAGCATGTTATAGGCATAGAAGTAGGGCATCGAGACCGGGTTTATTTGAACATCGAAAACTCAGGAAAACCCGGGTTTGAAAAATGGAAGCCCGGGTTTTTCGAGCTTTTCGGGTTTTTTTCTTTTACGATACTTGGTTACTCAGATGTTCTCTGAAAGCTCCATTTTTGTTATTATTATATTTTTAGATATAAAATTATAACAAAAAATTTCGTTTAGAGGTATTACGGGCTATGTTTTTGTTGATTATGAAAGACTGATTGTGAGAAATTGAATAAAGTTGTTACAAATATTTTAAGCAACGACGACTAATTTTGCTTTTTAAGATTTGCTTTGAAATGTTACATAAAAAGAGTTCATATATTTTCTGAGGATTAAATTTAAAAAGAATGTGTTGAAAAAAACTTTTTTATTCAAGCCATTTTTTTATTTTCTCATACTTTTTTACACTAAGTACTGGAGTTGCAGAAAAACGATATATATTAAATATTACAGTACTGTTTATTTAAAATTAAAATAAAACCCGAAAAAGCTCGCAAAAACCAAAGTTTTTATTAAACAGAAACCCGAAAACCCGAGTTTTGAAAATTGGGTCCGGGTTTCGATGCCCTACATAGAAGTCATGTCGAATAGGTCTGAAAGTAAATTTTTCAAATCGAAGAACGAACGACGAACGACCACGCGGTCAAAATATTAGGTTAACTATCGATCGACTACCTCACCATGTTATAAGATTTATAGTATAGATAGACTATAGAAACCTTAGGTAGTCGAATTATTATGTTTATAAAATTTGCTTTATATTCAGTGACTAGATTTAGCCTGCTGCTTCGCTCGTGCTAAGAAGTATTTTTATACTAATTCAGTCCCTATTTTTCCTTGAGGGGTAGAATTCAAAATCTCTTCTTTCTCCATAATATCTACCTGTATGCCAAATTTCAGCTCAATCGATCCAGTGGTTTGGAATATACGTTGATAGATCAATATATCAATCAGCCCGTCACTGTTGAGCTTTATGTGTTTGGATGTTAATTCAAATATTGCATTTATTTCATTTGTAGAGTAACTCTTTAAACGAAGATGAACGTCTTTTGTTTTAGAGGCTCTGTTTTAATGCGACCTTTAAAACAAAATCATCTAAGTGTAGACAGTGGATGTCGTCATAAAATTTGCATTAAAACCATCCATTATGTAAGCGTAACAAAAAAATAATGGAATTATAACACTTCTGGGCGTTGGACGCTAACACGCAAAGCGTTTTGAGCGCTTCCTTTTCCTCCTAACGGTTTTGTAAGCGCTGTGGCCGCTGGAAGTTTAGGGTCCAATCGATCTGCGCGCGCCGCGAGTGACGTCATCGGGCAGAACTGCTTGGAAAGCATCGACAAACACAATAACTCATATTCAGTACAATGCCTTGAAATGTCCCAACATATTTGACACAAATGCCCCAAACGGCTCGGATTAATTTTAATGGAATTCATAAATAACGGCTAAGCTATTTTGAACTAGAAAATTTGGAGCTATCAGGGTACAACTTAAGAAACATTATAACCGGTTTTTTTGTGATATTTAGGGGGCAAGCGAGCAGACGAGTTACCTGATGAAAAGCAACTGGCGTCGCCAATGGACACTCGTGACATCCGAAGAGTCGCAAGTGCGTTGCCGGAATAGAGAATGTAAATAGGGATAAGGGATTAGGGAAGTTGGGCTATCGGTAAACTCACTTACTGAACGAAACACAGCGCAACGCTGCGTAGGTAGGTTCTTCAACTGGCTCTTTTTCAATTTCCCCCATAATACATTATATATTTTAAATGGGCGGAAAAAAATGTTTAAAAACCTCACAATTTTGATTTTTTATGCAACAGGCAAAGGGGGCAGGATAGGGGGCTATCCCTGTTCCCATTCCCTATACCCTCATAAAGGCCCGCACTTGCGACTCTTCGGATGTCCATGGGCGACAGCAGTTGCTTTCCATCAAGCTAATCGTTTATATTATGTATATTATTGAAATTAACAGTTTTAAATTATAATATTTCTAGTAAGACAATGGCCCTAAAATGATCCTAACCAAAAAAGGTATCCATTTTCAACAATCTAGTTCTATGAGTATGGAGCACCGAAATTGGGACCACAGTGCTACGTCATTTGGTCGGAATATGTCAAATCCATGTAAGCCGTGATCTGTCGGTTGAGTTTGACATAAACCGACCAAATTATTTAGATCCACGATCTGTATCTGTATATACTTCTCTGATTGTACATGTATGAGGATTGGTCAAAATCTTTTTTATTATAGCTCTAAGTAATTAATATTTTTCGACAATTAGATTATCTTGCATGTACAATCAGAGAAGTTGAAACAGATACAGATCGGGGATCTAAGTAATTTGTTTGGGTTTAGATAAACTCATCCGACAGATCAGATCACGACCTACATGGAATTGACATATTCCGACCAAATCTCGCAGGTCCGTCAACTGACTTTCTTCCAATTTCCCCCATCATGCATAAATTATTCATAAAAATATTCATGCAATATTTAACTAATCAAGGTTCGTTGTCGAATGATGTAAAGCATCATTTGACATTTATAATATTCCAGAAAGATATATTTTTTATGAATAAGGGAGTTATATGTTATATAGTAAATATTTTTCAGTTCACAGAATTTGTCCATGCGGTAAAATTATCTTTTTATCAAAAAAAGACGTGCGTCAAATGAGGAACAATACGTCAGTTATAATCTGATCCAGATTAGTTATCGCAAAGTTTTTGTTTAAATTATTTTTACTTTAAGACACTGCGGCAAGATAAGGAATAATTTGTTAGTGTTAAGACGTTAGTCGCGAATTTTTTTAGATGCCTACAAATATTTAAATTAGTAGGGTTTTCATCAGACCACCATAGCGAGAGAGATGATCTTCTATAAGAATATTATAGACCTCTCGTAATTGTAATATGTGTGTAATGACTATATAAGCCTACAATTAATAGTAATAGAAATTTATTTGGCATATCAGACATCACATACACTTTTACACACAATAAATTAAAAAAAAAACCGCACCCACATAACTCATTGAATTAACATAGAAAAGAGGGAAACGAAAACAATATATCTTCCCAAAGAATGGGGTAGCATGTGGCATGGTATTGATAGTGCATGTTACAGTATTGTCAAAACGGAAAAAAACCTGTCAATTACGAATAACAAAAATAGAAAAAACCTAGCTAATCCCTAATAAAAAATCCGCAATTAATACAAAGTTGGGCAAAGGCCTTCCTGAAAAATTCTTTAAAGACACTTAAATATTTGCAGCCAAAAGAAAAGTTGGATAATTAGTATATTTAATTATAAACCCGACCTAATTGTTAGGTACTGTATAAATTGGCAGCTCGTCAACTCTATAAAGCACTTAAGTAACTACAAGTGTTATGTGGTGAACTGGGGCCGTACTACCAAACGTTTCGAGGACCGGACCTGAACGAACGGAATGCCGCGTCCTACTCCAAAAGTACCATTTCGATCCTAGCTGCCGCAACACACAATAACTCAAATGATATAAGCTATTGGTTTCATTTTGCTCCACGCCACTACAAAGGAGCAACGTCATGGGCATCTAGAAAGTGGCAAACATTTTTTATGTGTCGCGGCAGGTGGCAGTGCTGTTTGGAATATTAACTTTACAAACGTTAAATGACTTTATTAGTTGGCTTCAGCCGAGTCCGAAGAATTAAAAAAATTATAATTGCCTTTGAGAGTAGGACTCATGGTAACACAATCGAAGAAAATGTTTTAGTGTAGTAACTATTTTTAAAATTACTAAGCCTAGAATAGAATCAAATTCGAGCTAGAAAACGGGGTAGAAGATCTAATTTTACAATTTCAGCAATAGATACTAATCCAAAATTAGTATCTGCAATATTTACTATTCTCGGTTCTAAGGATTGTTTTACCGCTTATAGGTCGATTATCCACAACTTTATTTGACAGATATTGTATGGAGAGTCTGTCAAAAAACTTGTGGATAGTCGAACTACTTCTTCAGTTCTAGATTATAGATACTTTATCAGTTAGTGGTAAAACAGGACCTAAGAGTCAAAACACTTTTTATCGTAAGATTGTAAATCCCGTAAGAATACAAACAAACGGGTATGATTGTAGACTATCAAATAATCATTGTGAACTATAAGACTCGGGTTAATAAAAGTTAAAATATAAGATTGGGGTTCCGTACCCAAAGGATAAAAACGGGACCTACTAAGACTTGTTGTCTGTCCGCCTGTCTGTCTCCTGGCTGTATCTCCAGAACGGTAATAGCTAAATAATTGAAATTTTTAAAGAATATGCATTTCTGTTGCCGCTATAACAACAAATACTAAAAACAAAATATATATTTAAAGGTGACTCTGTTACAACAAATTTGTTTTTGCTATTTCCTTCCTTAATAATAGACTGATAAAATCGACACGCTCGTTATTGGCAGCGTGGCCGAGCGGACGCTAAGTTTAGGAATTTGTCTCGGAGGCGAGGTTTCGATTCCTACCTGGACAATAATATGACAAAAGAAATTATGCCTGTTCTACGGATCCCTTCATGCGCGAGTCCAACTCGCACTTGGCCGGTTTTTTATGAGTTCAAGAAGACAAACCAAGCAGAACAATGTTAATTGGATCCGCTAGCGTCTTTTAAAAAAAATGCGCGCTTAATAATGAACGCATATCTATCGGAACCGAACGAATCGAAATCATTTTCTCTTTATATTTGACAGCAAACGTAGCGGATGAATCGGACGATTTGGCACGGGCTAGTGTATCATGTTCCATGATATTTTACATTGTATATTACCTATGCGACTTAAATAGGCAAGTGACCTTGACAAAGTCATTTTGGAAAAAGGTAAAAAAAATAACCAAATGTCCATAAACAACAGAAAACGATTCACGTTTAGAAAACGACGAACGTGTATCGATATTGCTAGTTTTTGATATTTCTCGACCGTAAGCATCGTTAGGTGGCATGTCACTGAACTTCTCTTAAACGACCGGACCGATTTTGATGAAATTTTTTGTGTGTGTTCAAGGGGATCTGAAAATGGTTTAGATTCACAAAATAGCTCGGCAGGACAATGTCTGCGGATCAACTTTTATTATATATATTTTTTCGTTGTTTTGTATCCGTGCCGTTGTTCTGTAGTCCCTTGGAAACTTACCACAGAGCTTGGCTGAGGTGATATGAGACGTCAATAAATATTATTATTATTTATTATGATAATAATGCTTTTCAATCTCTTACCGATAAGCATAAAATTTTAATAGAGACATAATATTTAGAACTAGATTAATACTATTTTATTATTAATATAAGTTACAATACAGTTTGCCGAATACAATAAATAACTTCAAGTTAGGTATCTTGATGTAATGTAATCGTGATTTTCGTCTATTAACTCAATCACTTGTAATAAACAATAGCAAATTACCTTGATTTAGGGTTGACAAAAAAACATAGACACATAAATTATTACAGAAACTATCAGGAGTAGAGCCACTGTACAAATTAGGTTTAGTAATAATCATGAGTTTAGTTATCAGATTTATCTTAATAAATATATCAATATAATATAACAGTCAAAGTCGTAGGTAGCAACAAGTTATTGAAATAATGTTAGATTAAAAGCTTGAAATTTGTTGCATATTAAGCTTAAAATAATATAATTAATATGAGTAAGGAAACAAAGCGAACATCATCAAATAAAACAAGAAGTATTTAGTACTATAGTAAAAATAGGTAATATTTTTGTTATTTGGCAACCCTGGAACTCGCGATTCGTATTGTTCTTGCCGTTTTAGTTTGAATAAAACATTATCTAACATTGGTGTTGCAACATTGGATTTAATATTCCTATGGACATAGGAACATAAAATTTTACGATCTCAAATGGCCATATCAACACGTACTGAGGGAAATTACCGAATTATATCATAACTATATAGCGTCCGTAGCCTAGTGGGTAAGACCTTTGGTTCGCACTCGAGAGGGTGCAGGTTCGAACCCCGGTGGAGACGTGTACCAATGAGACTCTTTCCGATCTCAAGTACATAATACGGATGGTCGTTGCCGTGGGAGAGCAATGCTTCAGCACAAATGGGCCAGCTCGACCGAAGTGATACAACGGCCTCACAGAAAACTGGCATGAAACGGCATAGTGCTGTGTTTCGTTCAGTGTAAGAGTTTACCGGTGGCACAACTTCCCTAATCCGACCTATCCCTATTCCCATTCCCTCATAAAGGCCGGCAACGCACTTGCGGCTCTTCGGATGTTACACGTGTCCATGGGCGACGCAGCAGTTTCTATCCATTAGGTAACCCGTATGCTCGCTTGCCCCCAAAATAACATAAAAAATGAGGTTGGTATTGTAAACTAGATGATGCCAGTTGCGAACTGCGTTGCGCCAAAATATGAACCGTACATTTTTTCAGGATCAAAAGCGTCTTATGTCTTCCCACGAACCTAAAAAATTGGTAAATTGTGATACATTGTAATTCTCAGATGGGATTTTGTTATCAATATTTTTATCTACATATTTTTATCTAAAAAACCCCACAACAATATAAAGGTGCTTGTATATTGGGGAAAATTGAAACAGAGCCGGTTGACGGACCTACGTCATTTGGTCGGAATATATCAATTCCATATAAATCGTAATCTCTCGGCTGCATTTGACATAACCCAACCAAATTACTTTGATCCACTATCATTTTGAAATGTTCTCTAAGGACAGGATCTTCACGACACAGGTTTTTTTCTTTATCTTATTGTGACTATCAGTAATTTAATTTTGGAATATATCTGTTAAGTGATAAAAATAAAGATTTCTTTGATTAGTCGATGGATTGTGTAAGAGAAATTACGATTAAAATCCATACAAACTCGTTACTCGACTGCAATAACGTAAACTAGAGTGAGAGATTTTAAGTGCACAGTTCGTGGATTGTTCCAGTGCGGGATAAAAGCACATACGATAAAGTTCTAAAGACGATGTGCTGACAACACTCACGCGTGGGCTGAAACATACGGTCACGGTGGTCGTCGAACGAAGTTCCGAGTAACCGACTTCCAAAGAAGAAGAGATTATATTATGTTCGTCCGAATTTTTTTTTCTCGTATGTTTTACGATTACTTCGCTGTTTGCAGTCCAACTTTTAGGGTTCTGTACACAAAGGGTAAAAACGGGACCCTACTACTAAGACTTGGATGTCTGTCGGTCTGTCTGTCTGTCTGTCCCTCTGTCTGCCTATATCTTAAGAACGGTAATAGCTAGAGAGTTAAAATTCTCACAGAATATGTATTTCTGTTGCCGCTATAACAACAAATATGAAAAACAAAATGTATAAACCTTTTTAAAACTAGATGGCGTTTCTAGTACCTCTACATCGCGCTATCGCTAGCATGTAATAATCGGTTGTTATATCAACAGTTCAACATCTAGAACAAGTTAACTCAATCTTTTGCTCTATACTGGTACGGAACCCCTCGTGCGCGAGTCAAACTCGCACTTGGTTTTATTATATAAGTATTTTGTAGTGATAATTGAATGAGGAGAATTTGCGCAAAATAACCAGATTCAATTAGAAATTTAGTAAACTAGCAGGTTTAATAATTTCAAATAAGAGCTACGCTAACATTTAAATTTTAATTAAAAAACCTGATCATTACCATTATCCATTATCGCAAAACCTTAAGAAACAGAAGGCACTGAAAGTTCTCAAAGTGAACAAATTATTCTCTAGTCTTAATATCCGTGTGTACAACCAATATCCTGATTCCAAGAGATCTAAAAAGACTCAGATCCCATTGGATACCAAGATATAGTTACAATGGTTGTCGTTTAAAAGACAAAACCTTGTTATTGGGACGCCTACAGTTCCTCTCGGTCTAAACTTTGTTTATAGACCTCCACACGTGTAGATACGGGCCGTGTAAATTAAAACAGATAAATAAATTGTTACGGCCTCTCGCTTTATATACGAGCGTCGAGCACTTGCACAAAGAAATTAAAAGATATTGAAAATAATAACTGCGCTTTTAAGATACTCATGAAGTATTTGCCAGTATTAAAAGTCAACGCGTCGTGTGTTATTTATTTTTAGATCTCTTCTGCATTTACTAGTTGAAATCATTCTCTTTATCTGCGACGGGATTCATTTGCTGCTTATAAGGACTTAAATATAAAACCGGTCAAGTGTGAGTTGGACTCGCGCACGAACGTTCCGTACCATATTAGATTAAACATAGGTAAAAATTGTGTTTCTTGTATGAAAATCCACCTTAACATATCAGTAATACATTTTTTTGAAATGTATTACTGACTAGATGATGCCTGCAACCTCGTTGCGCGAAAATTTGTATATCACGGGAACCGTACATTTTCCCGGGATGAAAAGTATCCTTTGTGTTGCCCAGACTTAATAGCTATCAAATAAAAAAAGATTTATTCGAATCCGTTCAGTCGTTCCGGAGATTAGCGTTTACAAACAGATAAACAGACAAACAGACAACTTTTTCTTGTAGATTTGTGTTCTATTGCTGTGTCTAAGCCTCCCACATTGATTAGTTTGTAAAAATATTAATTTTACAGACACGCCAATTGTATTGTTTTTTATTATAGGTATAGATATGTAAAGTATGAATACAACTTAGTATTTAAGGCCCCGTTTTTACCCTTCGCGTACGAAACCCTACAAATTTCTTCTGAAAACCCTATGAGTTTTTCTGGATCTTATTTTTGCTCATTTCAAATTAATTCCCCTTTTTCAGATACATTCCAAGATCACGGACAATATAATTATGTAAAACCGCATAAATCCAATTTATTTAAATTATGCCACACATTATAAATAGCACGCTAAATTATTACTATAATAATGTAGATCTCACCTTTGTATTGTTCATAAAATTATTTTTTATAATAGCGTAATAAATTTTTATAACTTCATATATTATTTAGTTTATGTATTATAAAATTCGATCTGATAGAGAACAGCCTTGAGACATAATTTGAAGGTCTAAACCGTTTATTAAACATTCTACGAACCAGTTCTGTAATAGGCAAAGCTTATTGTCATTTTAATAGAATTTTATTGCACTCACTGGATACGATGCTTAATTAAAATCAACTAAATAAAAAATACTGCCGCATATTTTAATACATTTTGAAATTCAATATTCGCAAATCGATATCAAAATACAACTTTTTATCCGCGGCTTCGCCAACGTAAATATACTTATTACAGTCACTTTGGTGATGCTACATATTTCACGTTTGCGAAGAAATATACTATTTTTATCTGGGAATAATCCCTATATAACAGCAGTCAAAAAGTGGTAAGAATATTTCCATTCCAATCGCGTTATATCCCAGAGTCGAACAATGTAGTGAAATAATAATGAGTTTCAGCGGAGCGATTGTTAACATACACTCTTTGTTACACCTCCGGCAAATAGCATTTATTTCAAAGTCCACACAAAATTAGTTCCTATAATTAATTTGTTGCTAGCACTTTAAGTGTGGCAACATCGTTGCAACACCGAACAAAGGAACACATTAAAACTCTGACCACCTTCGAGCGAAATTTTCCGGGCTCATACTTTAAATGATGGTAAAACTTTATTACTAAGTCTAAAGACTGAGTTACTAGTTATTGTTGGTGTTGGACTACAAAAGCACGCAGACATAAATAAGATAATTTTTAGTTGACGCTTCTCGTGTTGTGTTCGAAGGCTTTGTCCGATGAAATTGAAATGCTCTCGCCGTTTTAATGGCGATAGTGGTATTTCTTAACACGTAATTTGAGTTATTACAGCGGCCATACTTTGTAGAGTCTTAATGTCATAATCCTTTTCATGTGCAAATAACTTTATTTCAGGTTCGAACTAACTTTCTGGACAGATTGACAATAGAGTTTAGAAGAATTACAATGCCGTACGTTAAAATCGACATAATCCAGTGCATGTATTTATGGGAGTGGGCACATGCGAACACATTTGTGAATTAGCCTAGGGACTGGGGAGGCTAGTATTTTTACATTTATTGGGCTCCGTCAATTAGTGGTACCATAAAAACGCGTGGCCATTACGTGTGTACGTGAAACACACGTCGACATATAACTGCGTGCGCGCTGTTCCTCGAGGACAGCCGTATTTCAATACTTACGACTTCTATTTATCGTATACGTTCTTGAATACAACGAAATGTCTAAGAGATTTTAGCTTTCAGTTAAATTAAAATCCATAATTATTAACTTGGCTATATTTGGTTATTAACTCTGACTCCTAATAAAGTATTAATATATCACAATGCTTTACGTTCAAAAGACACTTTTAAGTATTAAAATGTGTTTTAAGTATCGACTACTTCTTTGAAATTTGATTAATGATTCACATAATTAGATGACAGGTAGCAGAGTTCCTGGTAAAACCTGTAATGTTGCTGAGAGAGGAAAAGTTCGTTATAATTTGTGAATCACCCGATACTGAAACTGGCAAAAATATGGAGATGACTTTATAGAACTCTACAATACTTATATACAAAAGCCTTGCAAATAATAATTACAAATGAATTATTAACGAAGATTTGTCAATAAATACTTACTAGTTGAAATACGGGTGATCATAATTGGATCGCGAGGAGTCTTACGCTATGTTTCGACTATAGGGTTGCTTCTCTATGGTTAAACGAAAATAATAATTATTAATTGTATTATATACGTTAATGAGAACTTTGACGATTTTTTATCGTGGTGATATGGAATAATAAAGCACGTGGTACTTACATGCGTATATAACAATAGACTAGAATACGTTAGGGTAACTTAGAAGGGTGCATTATATTAAGCAAATATTTATAACTTTTAAATTATTTTATACCAGCTTTTTCCAAAAACAACAACAAAACTTATTAATGTCTTCCCAATAAACGTAACTTAAAATACAAAGTGATAAACCAACTTATGACAACCCTATGCCGCCCGAGGCGTTTGCGCTGGCCCTGAAACAAAGCGTCGATCCCATTTGTAAATAATCAGGAGTACTATCGAGTATGCTATTAATATACAATATCATCTATTGTATTGTAATGCTGTTAGCGCATATCGTGCCGGAGCTTTGTCTTCAATAGGAACTTGTCAATGGGGAATTTTTGCCTCTTCCTCAACCACACACGAACTTCTCTCATTAAATGGTTTATGCGGTGTCCACACGTTGCCACTTAATGGTCAAATAAAAGAGCGAAAATGCCTTTACATATTTGGCACTAGATCGGAGTTAATTGTGCCGATTGCAGAGGAGTGCGATATGGTAGCCGTCATTTTTAATGTTGACCCAACGCAAAGGAATATAAAATACCAGCTTTTGCCAGCGGCTTTGCTCCCGTTTAGAACTATTTTCAAATAATTTTTTTATCCTCTACCAGCTGTTGCCCGCAACCCCGTCCGCGTGGTTAAAAACATGCGATTAATTATTTTCTTAAACAAAATTAAATGCTTATTACACTTAGTGACCCCTTACCTTAACAGAACTCGCTATAAAAATGTTAAACTCTGCCAAGTGCCGTTGTAGTGCACGCTTTGTATCAAAGATGGCGCTGTATGTAAAAATGTTTTTCTGTTTTTCTCTTGAACATTATCTCAATAATGTTGCCACGTATGGAACAACTACCACCACAAATCAAACCGGAAATAATAACAATGTCGTAACTGGATCAACTACTAGCACCAATCAAGGCGTAAATAACAATATAAACACTTCAGGATCGAATACTAACATCATTCAAAACGGAAACAACAATAATAATGTAATTTCGGGATCAACTATCAACAACGGACAAAACGTCAATAATAACATCGCCACCTCTGGAACAACCACCACTATCAATCAGACTGGAACTAACAATAATGGTGTTTTTTCTGGATCAAATATCAATAATGGTCAAGGCATAATTAATAATGTTGCTAACTCGGGAAATACCATCACCACCAATCAAAGTGGAGTCAACAACAATAATGTTGGTTCCGGATCAACTATCAACAACGGTCAAGGCATAACGAATAACGTTGCTAGCTCCGGAACAGCCACTACTGTTAATCAGAACGCAATTAACAATAACATTGTTGCTTCTGGATCAACTACTACTACCACTCAAGGCATAAATAATAACATTGCCAACTCCGGAACGACTACCACCACCAATCAGAGTGGAATCAATAATAACAATATTGGTTCTGGATCAAGTACCACCACCACTCAAGGCATAAATAATAATAACGGTGCTAACTCCGGAACAACTACCATTACAAATCAAAGTGGAAATAACAACAATGCTGTATCTGGGTCAACAATCAACAACGGCCAAGGCATCACTAATAACGTTGCCAACTCTGGACAAGCCACCACCATCAATCAGAGCGGAATCAACAGTAATGGTGCTGTTTCTGGTTCAACTATTAACAACGGACAAAACGTAAATAACAACATTGCCACCTCTGGAACAACCACCACCATAAATCAGAGTGGAATTAACAGTAATGGTGTTGTCTCTGGATCACCTACCACCACTAGTCAAGGTACTTATAATAGCGTTGGCACCTCTGGATCAACTGGCACGATCAATCAGAACGGAATCAACAATAACAATGTTGCTGCTGGATTAACCAACAACTATAGTTTGGGCAACAACGGAGGTTCTGGTGAACTCACTTACCAAAACGTAGGTTCAACGTACGGAAATAATGGTTTGAACAGCTATGGAATTGGAGCGGGCTCCGGTTATTACGGACCAGGAGCAAATAGTCCAAACTATGGATATAACCCTATATATAATAATGGTTTTGGAAAGATTGGTAATGGAAATAGCGGCTTGTATAACCTTGGCAGTGGTGGATATTACAACAATGCAAACGGATATGGTTTGACGAATACTGCTGCTGGAAGTTCTTCAGCCAGTGCGTATGGAATTGGCAGTAGCCCTGCAATCGGTTACGGAAATAGATATGGATCTGTAGGCGGACCTAGTCCTAGCTACGGATACAACCCAGGATATGGTTCCTATAATGGTGGCAGTACTAGTGCTGCGAGCGGATTTGCTTCCTATAATGGTGGCGGTAGTAGTCCAACAAGCGCCTCCAACGGCTACCCCAATCCCAGCAGTTATCCTGACAGCAGTGTCAATGCCAGCCAATACCCAGGGAGCCCCGTAAGCCAGCCGATTCCACCCCAGCCTCGCTTTGGACTTCCTCCCAGCTACGGTAGAGCCACCAAATGTTTCTGCACTTCAGGTTCGTACACTTTTTTCATTTGAACAACACTTGTCTGCGTGGCCACTGACCAATATCGGGACTAATGCTACCGTTTTGTCAATCGCCTTGTTGGATATTTTGGCTAGGACAAAGCACCTGATTGTCTAAATTTCTGACAAGAAGGATGATCATTTTAAGTGTCATTTTTGCATTAGTGGTGTCGGTCGTCTGTTTAACTGGGTTATGAGAGTAATGAAAGATAAGTGATCTTGTGTGCTGCACAGACATTTTTACTCTAAAAAATTACTGATGCGTTTTAATGAAACTCGCTACCATCACCGAACCCTATGTAGGAGTTAATAATATTTTGTGACAAACAGCTGTTGTGAAACAAGTAGCTCAGGCTATGATGCCAATATTATCAGTGTCAAAAACACACCGACATATAGTTGTCGGTGCGTTTTTCTATTTACTTTTATTTTACTAAGTATTATTTAATATTTTTTACCATACATTTTACAGGATTTGGCTACTATCAAATTCCGAGCCCGGTGCGCCCGATTTATTATTAGACATAATATAAAGCGGACTTGAAGAGTAAGAAGCTGTGTTAAGTTTTTTATTGCTCATTGTTAATATTTTTTCAAAGAACACTGTAATCAATCAATATACTTTTGATTTTGGCATTTTTTAATTACTAAGTATAATAAACTATTGCATTCCAAAATATATTTTTTTATTCGTTTACCTTTCCTACCTTCACCTAATGTGTATGTTTAATCATGAAATAATCTGAAATCTTTGAGACTGGCACCGACTTTAAAATGATGAAGATTGTGTCCAGAAATAGCTGAGGTTGAGTCTGCAAAGAGCCCAGCTATTTAGGAACTAATATTATTTCATACTTTTCAGTTCAAAGAAGTTTATTTTTATTTTTTTTTACTTTTCCCCTTGGAAGTCGGTTTTTAATTTTTTGTTAAAAATAATAATAATTTCACTCTTTTTAGTTACCTCGTAAACTCTGTAAAAAACCACAGTCGAAATCCCTAAAATTGTGGCTACATAAGGAATCAAGAGTTCTCTTAGTACAGTCGAAACTCTGGTATACCTTGGTACGAAAACTTGCTTTAATTTATGAGAAGAATTCTGTGCAATGCTACCAAAAAGGTAGCATTACTTAGTATTCTTAAATCAAATTTACCATAGGTTTCCATATTGGTACCTACATTTTGAGGTGTTCTAGAGTCATAACGTGATGACGCATGGTGTGATGATGATGATGATAATATAATTTGCTTAGTAGCATTCGCTTTCAGTTCTCTGTTTTTTTTTTTTAAATAAGGGGGCAAACGAGTATACGGGTTACCCGATTGAAAGCAACTATCGCCGGTCAAAGACAATCGCGACAACCGAAGAGTCGAAAGTGCGTTGCCGGCCTTTATGAGTTTTTATATTACGGAAGTTGAGCCACCGGTAAACAGACTCACTAAACGAAACACAGCACAATGCCGTTACACGCCAGTTTTCTGTGAGGCCGTGGTATTACTCCGGTCGAGCCGGTCCATTCGTGCCAAACATGGCTCTCCACGTCAATGAGCATCCATACACATAGTACATCTTGAAATCGGAAAATGTCTCATTGGTACACGCCTCCACCGGGGTTCAAACCTGCATCCTTTTCGCTCACACTCGAGAAGGTGCAGCTCACGGACACTCTGCATGCTCTGAATGCCGAGTGTTAGTTTACCTTTTCACATTCGACCGTGAACACGATTCGCGTTTACAAAGATTTTATATGGGATTTGTACAACGCCACCTACCGATGCTAACGGTAATATGTACAAATCCCATATAAGATTCTAGCAAACGCGTTCACGGTCGAATGTGAAAAAAAAGTCTACTAATAATGGACTGCATTTATGCCTATAGGGAGCGCTTGCCCCTGCTTCTTACAACTTATAAAGGTGATGAATGAGATGAGAGACAACAATAACCTAAGGCGGAAAGCATAGTGGTTTCAGAAAACAAGATCGTGTTTTCTGTGACTGTAGGAATCGGCGATATAGAAAAAAAAGTGGTGAGTGGTGACCCTCCTTAAGTTTTAGGGGGGTCGTCACTTTTCTAATTTTAATAGGTCCATTACCCGGTTTGGTCGATGACGTGTCCTCAAACTGTTACCACCTCACCCCTACCTCGAGGTACTACACGAGGTACACTCCCTAGCTAAGTAGCTTATGCTATCAATACAAAATTTCTCATTTATAATTTTTTACTTCAGGGAATATCCCTTACGCTGAAAAAAGTTCACTTTCACTATTTACTTATAAGACTAAAGATGCACCGTTTCCGAAAAATAGTATATGGAAGGAAGTAGGTTATCTCAGACCTAACACTATATTTAAATACCTACTGTTTTTGGGTTGCCGTTGTTATTGCCTAACCCTTGGGAATTTATAGTCTATGCTCACTGATTAAAAATTTAGCTGGAAGTTTTTGAATCGCGGGTTGGGTCGTTGACATTTTCACCATATATACGTATACATGGCGTATTGCAATTCGCATGTCATACTGCATGATCATCTTGGGACTACTTTATGAATAAAATATAAACTATTACTTGTAAAGTCGATGGTCACATCACGCATAACTGATCTTCAATAGTGATCCACATTTTCGTGCAATTCGATTTCCGTTAGAAGCTACAAAAATAAAATACCATTAAAATTATAAAATTATTTCATTTTATTAAAATTTAATTCATTGTATAACACCAGCCACCTTCCATAATAGAACAGTTGAACAGCAGCCGGAAAAATGCCGTGTGGTACCATCTCTGAAAAAATAAACAGGTGTTATAGTTTGGCTAACATCAGTTAAACTCAGCATATAATGGTAATAATATGGGCATATTGTGCCTAAAATAATTCACACTCCCAAAAAGTTTTAATAAAAGTTTATTTCTTTTTTAACTACAGAAACAAGTATCTTTCAGATTTGATCAATATTCCATAATATAATATTATACTGTATTGGTAAATTATTGATAAAACTAGTTGTTACTCAGAGTTCTTATGCCAATTTTTTCGAACGAGAACTCAATGACAATTATCAGACAAACACTCACCTTATTCAGCTGCGGACGTGTCCAAATTGATCACATAACTGGCCCCCATGTTCTCCCTGTGAGCGGGGGACACCACGTGGCGCTTGGCGTTCTCCCCCTCCTCCACGTCCATGTCGCACACACCACACTTCAGCTTCCCGAAATCGTAGTAAATATACTTGTTGCGGGACAACATATTTATATTGTGCTTTAGCTCCAAATAGAACCGGAAGACGTCCTCCGCTATCGGCTTCGTGGCGAAATGCTCAGAAAACATCAGGTGCATCAACAACGATCTGATTGAGTTGTAGACGCCCTTGCAGGTCACGCACGTGAAGGTTGCACCCTCGTTGTTCAGGATGTAATTGCCGCGCATGTAAATGCTGATCACGTCGCCCTTGTTCTCCCTCGTCCTCAGGTCGGCTATCGCGTTCTGGTGCTTCGTGCTCGACAGCACGTGCATCACAGTTTCGACCATATCCTTAAAAGTGACGTCGCATATTTCACATCTGAACACATCGGATACGACGATTCTGTTTAAATTCATCAGCTTGCGATCGGGTTCGGGGTGCAGGGCGGACGTGATCAACTTGGCTATGGTTTCGATGTGCAGATCGCTTTCGAAATGTTCGATGATCGCGCCGAACGAGGGTAGGGCGATGTACGTGGGGCACAGGGCGCACACGTAGTAGTTGCCGAAACTGGCGAAGTACTCGGCCGGGCGACAGTAGTTCTTGTACAGCAGCGATAGCTTGTGCGGCGCGGCATTTCTCAAATGTTTCTTTTGGCGAATGTGATTGAAGAGCACCTGCCTCGGTCCTTTCAGCGTCATGTCGCAGCACGAGCAGTAGTTGACGATCTTTCCGGAGGCTTTAATGAAATTTTCCATGATGACGTGATCTCTATTATTATTGGGCTTGCCGACGCTACCTAAGTACTTACTCCAGTCGAGAGTTCTTGGTCCCCATTCTTCTGGAATTTGACCGTCCGGATTAGTCGTCTTCATTTTTCTATACATTCTATCAGACAAACGTCCGAGATGATTTTCATCTAAGAGGTGCATAACGAGCACGTCTTTTGAATCGATCTGCGTCTTGCAAAGGTTACAGCTGTACCCGTTGTCAGGAATTATTCCATTGTTGATTATCAAAAAATTGTCATTGATTTCTTTGATTTTCTCAACGCTGCATGCGCTGCCCGCGAACGGAATATTCTTGTCGGCTTGCAGGACGCACGAAAGGTTGTGTATATGAGTTTCACTAAAAACATGATTTAAGACACTATCATAACGAAATCTTAATGTATAATATTCGCATACCATGCAAAAGAATGCCAGTTTCCTTGTGCGATCGTCAACGAGTGATATAATTTTATGAGTGCCTAGGAAATTCAGTATAACGCACTCTATGGGCCCATAATATCTATATTTTTTTAATTGATTCTTAGCCGGCTTCTCCGGCGTCTGATCATTGTCGTCGTTCTCAAAATTTTTATTTGCGTCCGTTGAAAAGTTTTGGTTTACATTGTCTTTAATACTCATAATTATAGGCGCCACGGATTGTGTCTGCGTGGTGAAATCGATGGTCGTTATTTCTTGGCAAAGCTGATCGTAAGATTTTTGGTAAAACTTAACGGCGGCATCGATATTCGCCTCCGAATTATCTGGCAAATTCCTGACCAGCGACGCTTCGAGTTTGGCTAGAAACTTTTTATCCAAGCATTCGATATTTTTAATGATATTAATTATCTGCTCGAAACCCTGCTGATCGTATTGTCCGGTGTTTTCGCCGCTGGCCATCGCGGCGGAGAGTCGTCTAGACATTTTCGGCAACACGATAGGTTCGGCGACATCTATACTTTCCCGTTTGAGCTTAGGCTGATGCACCTCTAAATTAAAATGTTTCTGTAGGGACTCCATGAGGGGCACATCGTCGTTCAATTCTATCTCGACGTCGCAGTCGGTGCAGATGTGAACTTGCTTGGCGTTCTCGGTGGTTAGAAACTCAGTTTTGATTAGCTCCGGCACTTCGCTTATTGGAAGACTGTTGAAGCGCTGGCGTTGGAGGCCACTTTTCTTTTCAGTCGATAAAATGTATTCGACCTCAACGCCATCGCGTTTTTGTAGGAATATATTTTTATTCATTTGATCCATACTCTTCAGATAGGTCATAATTCTCGTCTGGTTCTGTATCGATGGATCGTTAAGGAGCTTCTGAAAGTGCCTCGCCAATTTCTTAACATCGTCTAGTTTTCTGAACGATAAGACCGTCAGTTCAGACACTCTTTTGCAAATATCACTTATATCTTGTTCAGTCATTTTTGTGCTTTAAAAATATTTATACAATGATTATGAAGACCAATCTCGGATTTTAAGCCAAGAATTAAAAGTCAAATAGCCCAGCCCAGCTTCAGGCTGCGGCGTGAAGGAATGGATGCCCGTACTTCAATTTGGAAATGTGTGTTTTGAGATTGCCTAGAAGAGGTGTAAATAATTTTTGTTTGAAGTTTTCGATCTAAAGACTATCACCGCATTTCAAGATCTGAAACAGAACAAAAAAAAAATTAAAATATTATGTATTTTATATCTCATAGTACTTACTAAATAAAACAATAAATATTAAACCATATTAGATTTGAGATAATTTTATGTTTCAAAATCTACTGCATTTTTATAAGTCAGAGGTTTCCTAAGTATTAATTTGACTAATATTATAGATAAAGTAATATATAAAGTTTGTTTGCTTGGATGTTTGTTATTCAGACATATTGTAACTACTGACTCTAATTTATCTAACCTAACTTAGATTGTAGGATGCTTTTTATTTTATTAAATGCTACTTGTTTAAATCACATATTGTGAATGATACTATGAGGCTGGCATAGATGCCAAGTGAATTATAAATAAATAAAAAAAATATATATTTCAGGTCATCTTAAAAACAACATAACAAAACAATATCAAAGTGAAGAAAAGACCCAGTGCCTCAGGAGGGGGCTGTTCATTTTATCACTAAGCTTTTTCAGGATGATGTTGGGGCTCCCGCGCGTACGGTAACATGGTGTGAAAACCGTCAGTGCGTGCGTGCGCAAACATCGCCGATGCACTATGCCATCGAGGAAGACCCACCAACACCCTGAATGCATCATTATATTGACCTCGGAGAACGTTGATAGCCCGCTGCTAAGCTGCATAGTTAACCCACAGATTGCAAGTGTCGAGTCTGACAGTATGCTTTGAATAATGTAATTTTAACATCTTTGCTACACTTTGCAAATCTGCGGGCAAGCATATTACAACAGACTGCCATCACTCTCCTCTTTCATTAGATATCTTTGTCATTGTTTAATTCTTTGGTCATTCACTCAACTTAACATCATTCACTCTTTGGAGCGCATTACTGTTGAGCAGCACTGGTACTACATCTCCGATCTTACGAGCCCTTAACTTGAATATCATTCATGATCATATCATAAGCCTTGTCAAAAGTATGATTTAAGAAAATGCTCCTGTGGTTTAAATTAGCGAAGGCATTTGAAAATGATAAATTATATAATGTAAAAACATTGCTAGACTTTTCATTTTACATTTTGTTTTTAAATTTTATGTCTTTTCCATTGACTATATGCTTTGTTTTTGGTCAAGCAGGAATTAACAATACCCCTGCTGTCTATGTGTAATATATCTAAATTTATGTATGTACACTATTAATTTAATGTGCTAAAGTGTTTCTTTGGTAAAAATATTTAAACTTTGTTATCTATTTCCTGATGCCCAAACACACATACTGTGATAGATAAAAGCATTATTTAAATAACAACCTTAAATTATATTGCAGTCCCCCAAAATATTTTTTACTACACACGCAGACAGTAGAAGCTTGATTATCCGTATACAGGTTCGCAACTATCCTGATTACTGATTTATGTATTCACCTACAAGCAGTACCTTCATTTATTAGGGTTCCATACCTAAAGGGTAAACAGGACCCTATTACTAAGACTTCAAGGGTAATATTTTAATTCACGGAAAACATATTTCTGTTGCCGCTATAATAACAAATACTACAAACAAAATATTTACAAGGGCCTCTAATTACAGGGTATGAAGGCAAATAGTATGTTAAAACACAATTTACAAATAGTTAACATTATATATACTTTTGAAGTTTTTCTTTAATTTTTTTTACGTTATTATACTTTATCTCCTTATTAGCCTCAATTTCCGTGTATCTTAATATATATGTTTCTTGTATTACTCCTCTCAAACAACTGGATCGATTCTGATTCTTTTTAAAACAAACATAGAGGTAGGTTGTTTAAAATATGTTCAGTACATTATAATACTACAAAATATAATAATTATTTTATTTAAGTTTAAATTTTTCATAATAATTACTCAGACTAATATAGTTAAAGTAATCAATAAAGTATAATAAAAAATAAACTCAGAATAATATAGTTAAAAAGACCTATTACAATATCTTAGGGAGCAAACATGTAAACATTATGATATTAAAGCTTTTGAAAATATTTACATCAATTGACCTTAAAACTGGTATACACAAAGTGAGTATTATTGTGTGATGTAAAAAATGTATGCAAATGCTAGAATATACCGCAGCCACCACCATGGTTACTTTAGATTTACATACATCAATACATACATACATAATATAAATCTATGTATTCTCCACTTTTTAAGTACTTTATAGTCAAAAACGTAATGCGCAGTTAAATTTAATAGTAAATATTATGTTATTTATTTGTAGGCTTAATTATTGGCATTTGCCATACAAATACAGAGGAGTAAGCTTTACGAATATAGTACTTATAAGAAAGTAAGGTTAGAATGATAGTGCAATTACTAAAGAACTTAGTAAGTTCTGTTTGTAGTTGTATCATACATTTTCTGAATGGTGCGGGGATTAGAGTAGCAAAATTTAGTTACCTGGAAGTCTTGAATTTGTGCATGGCAGCTAAAACCGCCTTTTAGATTTGTACGGGCATTTGGTGACAGTCTTTTGGTGACATGATAAGCTGATCTATGGATAGACAAGTTAATTTTATTTTTTCATAGACAATATTATTTTTTTAGATTATGAGAAATAGCCAATAGGTCATCGATTTCAGATGATCCATTTATAAAGTAACATAAATCCTTTAGCCTTGGTTTGATAGCTTAAATATTATTATGGATCGCTATAACAGTTGTCACCATTCAGTAACTTACTACTCGGTAGGGCACTCACCTCTCACTAGTCAGAACTGTCAAAACTCAATCATTAGTTACTTATCTATTCTACTCTCAAAAAATAATGTCAATCGAGTTTTGGCTGAAATGCAAAGGAATTTGCTTTGTATTTTTTGTAGTTTTTTTTAACTTGTGTAGTGTAGGCAAGTCATGTCTTCAAGAAACGTGTTATTTTGCCTACCTTCTAAAACTTGCTACAAAGTATTAGTAAAGCGTTTTCTTGAATACTTGGACTTGGTGAGATGCTAGCGAGCTGCAAAGTGGCTCGAGACTTTGACGATTGTTTCTCACTTTTTACTTGACACTGACCATAATTAAATCGCCTTAGCGTCATAAAAAAGGAAGTCGAAGATCAGAGAAAATAAAAAAAGCACAAAGATCCAAACGTCAGATTCCATCGATTCCTTTATTCTGTGGTCTGTGAATGTGATTCCATTAGCCAGATCTTTAAAAGTTTTATTTTTTTTATGTTTTTGATTAATTGATAAATATTAAATGTGTTAAAACCAAAAATTTGAAGATGGTTCGAAATTGAATAAATATAAATAACATGGAAATCATGGAAAGTATGGACAATGCAGAAAGCCATGTAGAATTCTTGGATGACGAAAATACCTGTAGCATTTGTTTTGCCGAGTTTCTGGACACAAATGATCTCAGCCAGCATATCATCCAAGTTCATCTCAATGAAATAACTTTAAACAGATACTGTTGTGTTTGCCGCAGCTTCTTTAAGGACGTCGAAGCATTTGCACTACATCTAAGAACGTATCACATAAGAAGCTTACAGTGGTGTAAATTTTGTACAAGAGTGTTTTTTAAAAAGGAAGATTTAAGGAAACATGAAAAGAAGCATGGGGAATGGAAATACAGATCATGCTCGCATTGCGACAAAACCTTTTTATTTAAAGACATCCTAGCCGCCCATGAATACCAAAATCACCGCATTTACAAAGATCCCAGTGAAGGTCTAATGTTACGGGACATCTTTCCAATCCTGTCTATAATATTACATATGAATGTAAAAAAGTTTTTTACAGTTCAATACACACATGAATCATACAGATGTATAAGCTGTGGTTACAGTACCTCAGATATAGATAAGTACCTGCAGCATGTAGAAATGAAGAAGAAAAAGCCATTTGCTTGTGACAAATGTTGTCGAGTATTCCGCTTTAAATATCGACTTTACAGTCATATACAGGGAGAATGTACTAAAAGTATAGAATGGCATGAATGTGGAGTCTGTGAGAAGAGAATTGAAAGCACAACTTTTGAGACCCACATGAAGCAATGTTGTAAAAAAACAAATAATAAAGGAAATAAGAGTATACCTATATTGAATTGCAAGCTTTGTAACAAAATGTTTGTTGGTAATGTGTCTCTAAACAAACACATTGATCGGACACATAGACCAAACTTTCACTTATATAAATACGAGTGTGTCTCGTGTAATATTCCATTCCACCATCCGAAATATCTTTTTGCACATTATTTTACACATCACAAAGACTTGCAACCATTTACATGCAAAATTTGTGACAAGAAATACAGAGTACGTAAAAAATTCACTCTTCACATCAAATTAGATCATAAAAGTGTAGGATTTGTTGAGTTTGATAAAGATTACCAAGTATTTTTCACTGACAAAAAATCTGAGAATCCATTTCAGCCATTTAATATACTGTCTAAATATTTGAAAGAACACCACATTCTTGATAACGAAGACATGGAAATCTCGAAAACTTATTCAACAGTTGAAAACTCTGATTTCATAAATGCTACTGAAACAGAGTGTGAAACTGATTTTGAAAGAAGAGAGAAAACTCACATTAAACCTGCACAAAAAGTAGATGATGAGACAGAATGTGAAACTGATGTTGAGAATAGGGATAGAATTGCTTCTGTGGTTCTTGAAGATGAAACAGAATGTGAAACTGATGTTGAGGAAGAAAAAAAAGATAATTCAGTTGTAACATCGCAAAAATATCTTGAAATAGATGTAGACTGTGAAACTAATGATAAGGAAAATAAAACAAAAACTAATTTAAAACAAGAAAGGTCTATAAAGGAGGAATCTGAAACTGATGTTGATAAAACAATGAAAAAATGTAAATCAAAAATAAAGTCGAGAGCATTGAAAGCAAGAGATAAAAGAAAGAATAATTATAACACTGAAGTATCGTCGAATGATTCGGATGTTCCATTGATTGAAATGACAAAAAGAGACATGAGCTTACTTCTTAAAAGAAGAAAAAAGAATAAATTTGTGTGCTTAAAATGCAACAAAAAGTGTTATACCTATCAAAATTACAATCATCATATGTCTTTGCATGTGGGATGCAAACTGAAAAGATGTATAAAGTGTCAGAAAACATTTAAATCAAAAATAGCTCTTGATGAGCACATGAAGAAAAAACACACAAGTTCAAAATTAACTGAAACATTAAAACAAGTTTTGGAGCGACGTAAAAATGCGGTACAGATCACAACTGATCCTGCTGCACTCAGGGAAAACTTCAAAAAAACGATTCACAAAGTTGACATACCGGTGGACTATAGTGCACCAGCTGTGATTACATTGATTGAAGATGGTTTATCAGCTAAAACATTTATTGAAAGTTTTATGCCAGAAGATAGCTCTAAAGATATCAAAATCACTAACAGCATCACAATAAAGAAAATAAATGGCGGATATAGATCTCCACTAATTAAAATGACTAAATTTAAAACAGAATCACCTATCAAGTCTACAAAGTTACAGATGCCTGTTAAATTCAAACCTGAAAATGTATCTCATGTAAAAGCAAGCATTAAAGTTGTACATAAACCTCAAATAGTTCCAAACAGGTTTTCAGAAGAAAATCATGGCACATATAATGTTTATGAAAGTGAAGTATTTGAAGACGATAAAGACGAAATACCGGAAGTAGCAGAGGAGGTTATGTTGAACACGGAAGAAAAAGATGAAGTCAAGGAATTTAAAGTCACAGATGCACAAAATAGCATAGTGATACCCAATTTCAATGAAAATTATGGGGATATTAAAATTGCACACTTACAGCCAGAGGCACCATTCTACAAGATAATAAGTATGAAAGATATTATGAAGTCACCACCCAGTAAACTATCCCAACCCCAACCTTTAGAGGAGCCCTCGGAACCTGTTACCTTACCGGGTGGCTTGAAATTAGTTTCAGTGAATCCGTTAGCTCATCTTCTCGGAAATAAAGATGTAGAGAAAATATTTAAACCGAACAAACACTATGTGCCAAAAGTGAGGGACATAAAGTCAGCTATGGAAAAAGCAATGAATAATATGTACAAGCCAAAAAAACGACAGAAAATCACTTAAAAAATTAGATCTCAGTTGGTAATCATAGAAGACTTGTGTATTTTCATGGAAATAAGATATTCTTTAGTAGTCAAGTTAATTATATTTTGTACGCAAGACAACTATAATGCAACATAATGATCTGGACTTAGCAAAAAGCTAAGTCCAGATTATTATGTTGCATTATAGATAAGAGTGCCTCAGGCCAGGGGTCTTAGCCCACTAAGACCCCTGGCCTGAAGCACTCTAAGCCACTAATTCCTGGCTTCAAGAAAAAACTGTCAGAATTGGTGTTCATTATGGGTAGGAACCAATTAAGGATCCTTACCAGCAGCCTAACTGGGCACTGCAAGCTCAACAAACACCTCAACAGGATAGGTGTGAGTATGGAGTAGAGAGGATGAGATACCTGTCCACCTTCTTCTTGACTATCCTTTTATTTTTATTATATTTAGCGGACAAACGAACAGACTGGATACCTGATTGAAAGCAACTGCCGTCGCCCATGGACACTTGTGACATCCGAAGGGTCGCAAGTGCATTGCCGGCCTTTATGTGGGAATAGCGATAGGGGAATTAGGGAAGTTGGGCCACCTCACTCATTGAACGCAGCACAACGCCGTTTCACGCCAGTTTCCTGTGAGGCCGTGGTCTCTCCGGTCGACCGGTGCATTCGTGCCGAAGCATGGCTCTCCCACGGCAATGAGCGTCCGTATTATGTACTTAAGATCGGAAAATGTCTCATAGGTACACGCCTCCACCGGGGTTTTGTACCTGCACCCTCTCGAGTACGAACCAAAGGTCCTACCCACTAGGCTATGGACACTCTAAATTGCCTGTTCCTGCTCTACTACAGAGCAGTTCGAAACTTAAGAGCAGCATTGGGTTTGGGACGTTGCTCTAATGTAAAAAAGTCACAAAGGTCCTGCCCTCGGCGAGGAAAAAAACATAAAGATAATAATAAAAAATTACAATAATTACAAAAAAAATTACACATAAAGACAACACAACAATGCGGTAGCAACAACCGTAAAACCTGCTAGAGACAAAAGCTAAGTCATAAATGAAAATTTCTCAACCCTGTTTAAGTCAAATATTGTACACCCTTTTGCCTTGCACCGACGATAATTTCGGAAGAATGTTTTAATTAATGAATAATAATAAGTAAACCAACTAATAAAAATGATGAAACATTAAAGTTATTGCATCATTTTCATCACATCCTTTTACCCCTTTATAAATGTGTATCTGCTTGAAAATGCACCTAACCAATAAGGTTAAACCCAGGCGCTATGCGTGAAATGACTTGGCCTTGGGCCAAAAGAAATAGCATTTCTCCATCTGCAAGAAAAGCGTCACATCGTCACAAGAAACCCTAGTTTTTTTGATAAAATAGTTACTTCAAAATCAATTTAAATTGATTGTAAAATCACTGTTTTGCAAAATTAGTAGTTATTTACAAGAAAAACTACAAAATGAATTGCTTTTACCAATATTGCAAAGTAACCTTTTTAGGGCAGCTGAATGCCAAAAAAAGTATCTGAATTCTTTTGAGAAATAAGTATGATATTAGCGATTTAAGTTTTCTACCCATCTCTTTCTATCAAAACGTAATTTAGTATTCAGCTTATAAACCTTGACGTCAGTATCAATATCCTATCTCTCTTCTGACTACTTTAAAGGCATATTCCCACAGGCTTATAACTTTGTTTTTAATTTTATCAAAAATGATTAGTCTGTATTTTTTTAATAACAATAGATTTATTTAAAGAAAGAAAAAATCATGCATGTCCTATATTACTACGACCATCTGCAATGTCGCGTTAAACATGAGTAAAGCATTACCCCCACGGTAATTTTAATCTTAGGCTTTTATTTTAATCTATTTCCCCAATGACCAGCTGCCCTAAAAAGGTCACTTTGCAAAATTGCTAAGCAATTCATATTGTCATTTTTCTTCTGATTAACTAATTTTGTAAAAGAGTGATTTCACAATTAATCCTTTGCAAAGGAATTGCCCTATAATTCGTTTTTGTACATTTTGTTAAAAAATTGAATAGTTTTAATAAAATTGTTACTTCAAAGTAATTTCAAATTAATTGTGAAATCACTCTTTTACAAGAAAAAATATTATTACTTCGAAGTCATTTAAAATCAATTGTGAAATCACTCTTTCACAAGAAAAATGTCAAAATGAATTGCTTAGCAACTTTGCAAAGTGCCTTTTACGACCTTTTTAGGTCCGCAGGATACACAAGTGACAAGGCTAGTTTTTGAAGCGGGGATAGCGAGCTTGTGTCAATGAGCTGTCAAGCTTTAGTATAATATCTGGCTTCGTATAGACAAAAACTTCATTTCTTAGCTAGCTGAGACCGTTAGAAGAGAGAACTAGAAGCTTCTCTCTTAGCTAGAAAATCTAAAAAGCCTGAAACACCGTTGGTGTGTACTAATAAAAAACGTAAGGAAATTAAAATAATTTTATTAAAGTTTCAACTTAACAATACGAAATCATTTACTTACAAATCAAATACAAGTTATCACAAATAGGTTTAATCAGAGCGTTCGCATATTGATGATTAACAATTTAAAATATGTAATATACATTGTATTTGCTATATCCACTTTACAAAATAACCGTGATACAACTTGGGATTACATTTTGAGAATTTATTTCAATATTACGAAACACATCCGGCCTAACAAGAATAGTGACGTCATAAAATACAAATAAACGGTTTTAAAACATTATTGAATAATGACCAAACTCGACAATTCAGTATCAGTATAAAGGATTTGCAGTATATTATCAAGTATACAAAATTCTAATTGGGTTACGACCCTTTGGAATTAATAGAACAACGCCGACGGTCAGACTGACGAATAAATTATTATTTTTAACCGTGGCGTAACTATACGGTTAGAGGCTCGTGGCAAATTCGTTTTCGTTCTACTATGTCAATTCAATACAAAAACATGTCAAGCGATTATTGTAAAAAATAATCGCTTGCCAGTTGGCTGATCGGGGGCCCCTTCTAGCTAGGAGCCTGCGGCATTTTGCCGGCTTGCCACCGTGTAGTTACGCTACTGATTGTTAATGTCTTGTAATGCAACTCCCAAAGCTCATACACCACAAGTACAATATAATTTATTATGTAAATATAAATAATTAAAAAGCCAGGATCTTTTTATAGGACTTTTAGTAGCATAAAAAATATTTTGACTAAAAGTAATCGCCAAATTCAAACAACTAAATGAAGGTTTACTGAAAAAAATATCTATGATTGACGATTTTATCATGAAATTATACTACGTTTGGTACGTGTTGCTTGGCTGACAAGGACAAAACTCTTTAATTATAACATTTTAAATTAAAATGTATCAAAAAAAGAAAGTATTCAATGTAGATGTTTTACAAGTAAAACATTTGAACTACCTTATAAAATTATAATTTAATTATTATGATATTACAAACCTACAAAAATTAGGCATGATGCTCATCTAAACTTATAGATGTAAAATGAGCTCAACTCAATAATTATAAACCTAATCTTATAACAATAAACAATATTCAACATTTTCCTTTGGAAGTTTTTTAAATAACAACGTCCGTTTTGACGATTCGTGTGTACAACATTTGACTCAAGTACCTTTCCAATTTCCATTAAATAAATGTTTATATATTTGGTATAGCATACTTTACACTAACGGACCCAACAGACGTTGTTCTGACGGTCCTGATTTGAAAATCTAAACCACTTTAAGTTCCCATGAATACCTACAAAAAATTTTACCAAAATCTGTTGAATAGTTTGGGAAGAGTTTAGTAACAAACATACACAAGAATTATACATAATATAAAGATTGAATATTGAAAGTTTTTCCAATAGAATTCATTTTGATCGCAATGTAAACCATTTTAAGTAAAGTAAGTATAGCATAGTAAGTTAATTGCCAAGAAAAATAGCGCTAGAATGAAATAAGAATTAGTTATTTGTTCACGTTTACATCAAAATGAATTGAATCGGACAATACAACATTGTATAAGCTACATAATTAGAAAAAATTACATAATTATTATAAATATAATGCCAAACATAAAAATATTTTATAGGGAAGCTACAGAAACAGTAAGTTTCTTTTCACATGCACAGGCCGCGGCACGGCCACCATGCCGCAAGGACGAGCAACAATGAGAATTTTCACATAGCACGACGGCCATGGCGTGATCGCGTTTCGCTCGTGCAAGCCGACTGTGTTCACTTAAAGCGGAAAACAACCTGATCGGACGCGACTTCCGGAAGCGACTGACAGCCGCGATCTAGATAATAATTGTACATTAAGAGGTGTAAACTACAAGACATAAGTCGCGGACGTTTTTCTAGGGACTGTCAGCCACGACCGTAAAATCGCGACTGATAGTTTGTTTTCAGCTTTCGTATTGTATGGAGATGTGTAAACGCGTTCACACGAGCACGGGCGCAACACGGCACGGTGACCTTGTCGCGCATGCATTTAGCGCATGTGAAAGGCACCACCAGTTTCAGAAGTATTTGACACCTGACAGCAGTTGATCTATTCAACTGTGTTGTGTATCACTTCATTTTCAACCAATACAGACAATTTCAGCCAATACAGGCCTTCGCTTCGAAAGGGTACCTTTTTATCAGATTCGAATTCTATCACAAACATTTGGAATGAATTGGCACATATATAAAAATCAATAACACTGTCAAGTGACATTCGTGACAGATAAAATTACAGACAAAATGGCCGTTCGAGTAAAGCTAGGTCAACATTAATATAATTTCGATGTGTCATATCGACGCAATCTAATTGGACGCATATATTGTTTGGATACAATAAATGAGTATTTATGACGTCCAAACTAGTAATCACTATGCACCGAGGAAACACAACAAGAATAAGATACAAAATGTTACGAAATAGACCCAGTCTTACGCACCAGCTTACATAATTTGAATCTGGTAACCTAAAAAACTATCACTTATTCTAGTTAGCTCTCCACCATATGTGATGTCGGTGAGGAGGGGGTAGAGTCGACGCACAACTCCGACGCCTGATCGGCCAGGTCTGATGTTATCTGAAACGAGCGACAGTCTCATAATACTAAACTTGTACATTCTTCGCATACTACATTACTAGATGATGTAATCCGTTGCCTCAAATTTAGTTAATAGCACGTTAGCATGGTCAATCAGGTGATCAGCCTGCATTGTCTTTACCAAACTTGGAAATAACATGTTTCCATGTTCATGGAAATAACATGATTAAGAGCTGAGCTCTGTACTACTAGAACACGCAGGCGATAATTGAAACAGCCATTAACGTTTACGACAATCGCTTCGCTTGTTTTGTATGGGATTGACATATTCGAACTCGACTAGATCACGTGACTTTTCGTTGGTCTATGTCGATCCCATACAAAAACACGCCAAGCGATTATCGTAAACGATACTCGCTTGACACTTGTCTAGAGGGGCGGTTCAGTTTTTTAAATGTATTAACAAAGTGCCGTCATATTAAGAAACCACTTTTCTTGGTAACAACGTTGCCCTACATAAAATTCTAGGCAAGTCGATACACGATCACAAAGGTTTAACAAAAGTGAAGTTGAAACAGAAAACCGGATGTTAACCAAAAACCCATTGTCGCGGAATGTTGCATCACTTCCGGGAATATGGCGGACAAAAAGTCGGAAATTTGACGCTAAGTTTCCCGCCTTCGTAATTGGCCTGCGACGATAGGGTTACTGCTGGGGTGGCCGTGTTTAAGATATTTTTGAAGACACTATAAGTAAATATTTCTTTATTTGTAAGGAATTAGTTATAATAATCTAATTATTATTTTTATAGCCCACAATTTCCGCATCTAAGCATCTAAGGCTTGGAAATATATATCTTATTAGAATATAAAATCATACTTTATTCCCCTAATAACAATAACAAACTTATATAAGGTGAATCAAAAATAAATGGTTTTAGAGCACTCTTAAAAATATGCTAATAAATATATAGAGAAAAAATATTCATTATGTGTAGTACATACTACACATAATGAGTAATGATTTTATAGAGAAAAAAAAATTCATTAAGTGTAGTACATACTACACAAAATGATTTTTTTCTTTAAAGTACATACTTTATTTAAAATAGGACCACGAATGGGGGTAAATGATAGTCACCCTACAAACGGCAGAGCGGGTGCGCAGTTTTTTGTCAACTTATTTACACAACCTTAACTAAATTATTCGATGGGGTTGGTCCAGAAAATGACTGCTTCATTACATTCTAAACGGTGCACTTTTGTACTTGTTTGCTTGCTAATAAAGGGTCCTTTGCAACATATATTTTTATTTGCATCCTTACAAATCGATGCCTTACTGTCTCAACCTTGTATCTTAATTAAAAATGGCTACATTTCAGGAGACAAAAAAAACTGATTATATTTTTTTTCTTAGTAATTGTACAAAACTAGATATGAGGTTATTTGATAAGTAAAATACAGTTACCTAGCAAATAACCTCAACCTAAAGTTTTGTACAATTACTAAGAAAAAAAATATAATCAGTTTTTCTTGTCTCCTGAAATGTAGCCATTTTTAAGATACATCGAATCACAAGGCATCGAAATTTGACATGATCTTTTGCATAGACTCATAGGAATAGGCAATGAATTGTAGAAAGTTGGGCCTTCGGTAAACTCACACACTGGACGAAACACAGCGCGACGCAGTTTCACGCAACTTTTCCGCGCGTGCACGTGGTATTTCTCGGGTCAAGCCGACCCATTCGTACTTTTTGCCGTGGGAGAGCCATGCTTCAGCACGAATGGGCTGGCTGGAGTAATACCACGGCCCACAGAAAGCTGAAGTGAAATGGCGTTGTTCTGTGTTTCGTTCAGTGAGTGAGTTTACCGGTGGCCCAACTTACCTAATCCCCATATCCCTATTCCCACATAAAGGTAGGCAACGCAATTGCGATCTGCGATCTTTGTATGTCACGAGTGTCCATGGGTGGCGGCGGTTGCTTTCCATCAGGTCCCGTCTGCTCGCTTGCCTCCTAAATATTATAAGAAAACCTGAAGCATGGTTTTTCCACGGCAAACTTTAGTTTTGTACAACAGAATGGTTCTAAAATGCTCTTGAAACAGCATCTGCACGAGTGAGACAGAGCGATCGTCAATTCTCACGATTCGAAGTGACATTCGTGGTATGGGAATCGTCCCTGTATCAACAACAATACCAATTCCACAGAGCGCTTCAATTTCACCGGAAACTTTCGCAAAAACCAATCACTATTTCGGTTTTTGCGCCGTCCTTTGAAAAATCTTAATTAGTATTCATGGAATAAATGTCTTTGACGGTTCACCTTGTGTGGAAAAGTCATTTGCCGCTTCGCGTTCGTTAAATACTGCACAAATTAGATTTTATTTTAACTTTGCAACGAGTATCATGTTTTTAATTGATGATTATGTGATGGTTTTATAGTGGAAAAGATTTCGCTATAAAATAAAATTTCTTTAAGAAAGAACTTGGGAGCAAACGCCTTATGGAAAGCAACTACCATCGCCCACGGATACTTGCAACATCAGAATAGTTGCGGGTGTGTTGCGTACCCAAGAGGAAATACGCTCTCTTATTGAACTTGAGCTTAACATTTTAACGTATGATAGAGGTCGCCCTGTGGTCGAAATTCGACCATAAATCATTAAATCCATCTAATACGTAGCATGTCGTGGAAAATGCCTCATAACTAGGCTTCTATGTTTTTATTTTTTAAATATTTACTTTAGATTTGAAAATATTGAAACATATTTGTTTTGTATGAAATCATTAAAATGAAAATATATATATAAATCTATGATAAATATTTAAAAAACAAAAACATAGAAGCCTAGTTCTGAAGAATTTTCACAACATACTACAAAATCATTTCTCCAGATGTGGGTTTAGAGGATGGAAAAACTTATGGTCCGTTGTATGAAAACCGTTTGGTTGGTTGTCGCGCGGTTAAGTTTCTGAATCCGAGTCGACTTACGCACCGAGAATCAGGGTCATTCTTTTTTTTTTTTTTTTTATTTTTTTTTTTAATTTTTTTTTATCTATGGACGCTTCACACCACGTCAGTCTGGCCCTGTGCTAAGTACCCGAGGGACTTGTGTTACGGGTACCAGACAACGGAAATATATTTAATACTTTTATTATATGATACATATATTTAATACACATCCAAGACCCTGGAACATTGAAAAACTTTTTCCGCCCGCGACCCCCGGCGTAAGCTACCAATGCGCTTACCAACTGAGCCACAGAGGTCGTCATTCTAAAACCTGAGATTTTGCCCAATTTGTTCATCTACCTAGCTTTAGATTTGATCAAGACATAAGTAGAAGAAGCAGACAACTTACATTTTAAAAACTGTTAATAAACGTTTTTGGACCCGAAAAATCATTTGTAATTAAAATAATGTAGGTTTGATGTGTAGCTAGTTAATAAACTAGGATAATTAACAAGATTTGTCTAAATTTTATGGAAAAAATTGTATATACTAGTAGTTAATTTTATAATTGTCGTAAATCCCGTAAAGTATAGAAGTAGGAAGCACGTGGCGAGAGACGTCCCAATTATAGAGGAAGTATTTTTACCGTATCCTCCACTTTGAGCGCTTCGGGGAAGAGTTGAGGAAGTTTATATGTTAAATGGTTAACATGTAATGCACTCTTAGGAAAGCTGAAACAGAGCCAGTTGACGGCCCCGGCCTACTAAGGTTTTTTATAAATCTATGGCGTGCGTCCTTATGAGTTTCTAATTGGGATATCCTATAGTTTTGTAATGTATCAGAGTCATTCTATCATGTTTCTATTGTTGAGAGGTTGATTAATCACCAATAGGTAAAAAAATTAGACACTCGTACTTATAAATACTTTATCTATCGTTAATGTTTCTCTAAGCACACAAAGCTAGGACGATAATTTTTTTTTTACCCTCCTAGCTACAAAGTAACACATTGGGTTAAACTGTTTTTAGACATTGAGAGTTTTTTGTAATCGGTTAGTTACCAGCCTGAAACCAATAATTAGGCCGCCTGCCATTTTAAAGCGGAAAAGAGATAATTGCCTCCTCAGCTCTAAAACTCTCCGAAAATAATTGATAATGACAGGTATTAGGTTCCTGTCGATCTCTATCTTTAACCGACTTCAAAATAAGCAGGTATGTCTGTGAGCATCAAGCGTTTGGCCAAGAAAGGTGTATTGTCCCATAATATATCAAAGTTCTTAAAGTTTCGATGGGTGTAATCTCGGTGCGCACAGCTCGAATGTTGACAAAAAAAGAAACTCTCGGCGGTTGGTGGCTAACAAATCGTCACTTTTAATAATGTCAGGCAGTCAGTACACATTTCAAATGACTTTGTTCGCCATATTTCGACACACACCCAGCTAATAGCTAATTATCATTATTATCGTTACAACGTTTAGCTACTTTCATCGCATCCTGAAACCCTTGATCCGTTAGTTGCAAAATGTTTGACTAAAGTACGCTTAGCGCTGGGTTCAGCTAAGGCCATGTTTACACGGACGCTAAACATTCAACACGACATTCGCACGAGTCCTTGTTCAAATCATACAGTCCACACATGTGACGAAGGTCGGGTTACGTCACAGGGCTGGCAACTCTAAGTTTATTTTGTATCGAAAAAGGCTTCGAAAATCGAAAAAGCTATCGAAAAAGAAAAAATCTGTTGTCTGTAAAGTCGGTTTACAGACGATAGTTGAACGTGACAACGTCTTGAGAAAATACTAATGGAATGGTAGCATTTTTCA
>JAOTAV010093167.1:0-11292 GCA_026546445.1 Cyclargus thomasi | reverse complement strand
AAACCGAAATAACACAAATTTAACAAAAAATACAAAACTCACAACGTCACTCTCTGAAATCCCCGCCAAAACTCCCGGAATCGAAGTTATTTCCTGTTTGAATTTGACAGCGAACGATTCTGACGATTCGGCGCGGGCGAGTGTGCGAGGTTCTATGGCATTTTACATAAAATCGTATTCTTAAAGTCGTTTCCTTCGCTGCGTTCGACGCATTCGGCTCTGAATTCTGATAGATGTGCGGGACTAGACTTTAGACTTGACGAAATTATGTAACGTCGCTAAAAATATAATTTGAACGAGGAAATTGATTTCCTGAATTTACATGACACTGGCCATGGTTAAATAGCCGTAGCGCCATATAAATAAGATAAAGATATGTGAGATTATCGTTACGCGAGTTAATACCATGTTATGTTTCAACGCTATGTAGTTAAAAGTATGTCTGTGAGTGGCAATGTCTGCAATACAAAGTTTCTATATCTTTCTCTCTTGTGTTGTGACAAATTGATACTCTCAGAATTAAACGGCAAAGAAACGATAAATTTCGTACAAACTATTAGGGCCGGCGTTACCTTCAAGATTCATTGAATGATTGAAGATTCATTCGGCGCCCGATAACTTCAATTCATTAATATAATATTATAAATGGAAACGTGTGCTTATTGGCGTAGACTAAGGTTAAAAAAGATGGAAAGGCTTTTGGTTTTGGGCCCCAATGCCCCGGTGGCGATCGCTCGGCGTCACCACCCGCTAAGGCCATTTCCTATTAGTCCAACACACGTCGTCCCCGTCAACGAGATTTTTTTGGCCCTATTCTTTAATAGGGCCAAAATGGCCAAATTGGCCTTTGCCAATTACAGCTATAAAGGCCACTTATTATATGGTATTTTAATACATCTTTTATAAAAATATCATTTATTGACATAAATAATATGTCATGTCTTACATAAAAACCAAAAGGTTATAAACTATCAAGAATCCAATTGTAGTGAAATTTAATCGAAAACAAAAGATTGCGTTAAAATAATGTTGCTAGTAAATATATAATGCTAGGTTTAACTCATACTAGCCAGACTATAAATAGGCTTAAGTTGTAGCAACAGAATACATAGATACAGAAACTACAACGAATGTTATAATATTATGTTCTAACGTGAGCATACCCCGTGACGTAAAATCTTACTTAATCGACAAGAAAAAGCATTTCTTTCTAAGCTTTACTACCTTATAAACGCAAGTTTTTGCCTATAATTACCAGGTATACTTATAGTTGTATAAGTTGTATTATGTTAATAAATTCTGAATAGCTGAAGTTTATCCTGGATTACGATAAGGGACGTAGGCTGATTTTAAACGTCTTTTGATACTACTCACAGACAAATACAGAAACATCAAACATATTATATTAACACCCTTTACAACGTTTTACTCTTTTAAATCTTTTTTTAACTTTCGAACCTTTTTTTACCTTTCAAAGTTCAATTGATGCATAAATTTAAACTTCACGGAAGAGCTATAAATAAATCATGATGATTGATGCTTCGTACATTATTGGTTTAGTATTCAAATTCCCCATTTCATATTCAGTACCAACCTTCGTGAATACTTTTATTGCAATAATTAATACATTAAAAGTGATATGCGATTTGCATTTACAAATCATAATATTAACCCAAAATAAAAATAACTAACCTCAAAAAACCTTTTTAAAAAAAAATATCTCAAAATTTTTGTGGTAATAATTGAAACGAAGTTAATTTTAGCACACAACCTCGGATTTTCGGCAAACGAATGTCAAGGCCAACATAAACATAACATTATTTGATCATGTAATTGAGTCTAGAGCTATATTGACTTTTCTATCTTATTGTCTTAATAAAATCTGTTAAAAAATACTTAGCTATCAGCTAGGCTAATTGCTTAGGTAGAATAATATATAACTAAGGGACAGCAATTCTAAAAAGGTTCTTCTAGCAAGATTGCAAAGGAATTACTCTGCATTTATTTTAGCATATTTAGTGTGTATAATATCGAATGGTTTCGATAAATTTATTGCTTCAACATCAATTTAAATTGATTGTGAAATTCCTGTTTTGCTAAATTAGTAGATTTTTGCAAGAAATATAGCAAAAAGACTTGCTCTAAGCAATATTTCTAAATGACGTTTTTAGCCCTGCTCGTCGATTCCGGAAAAAAAATCTCGACAACTAAGTATATGCATAATTACTTACGTATATACTTAAATAAATTAAAATGTTCTCAAATTAAATTAGAATGTACTTGAACAAGCATAACTGAAATGATAATGGCAAAATTGCCATTTCGTGTCAGAAATAAAAAGAAGAAGACGAATTGTTTGAATAAAGTTGTAATCCCGCTGTAGATAGACGTCCGCCTTATTGGTTACAACTTAAGGTTCATTTTAAGTGAAATAACCAGTAGGTTACCGTGACCCAGACGTTCTAGGCTTGTTCTCAGGCCATCATCACTTTCCATCAGTGATTGAGGCCAATCGTGACTATTAGTTGCGTACATCCGAACAATGTTATGCCGAATCCTATCCATTACTAAACCGGTATCCATTGAAACATAACATGTATAGCTATTTGTCTTTCTATTATTTTTTGTTTAAAATCTAATTGCGGTTAACGAAAAAAATATAATTAATTTCACCAGTATAGTAACTTAACTTCGGAAAAAAAGTGACTGTGACACACCTACGTTATAAGTACATCGAGCATAGAACCAAAAGAGAGGAAATGGTATTAGATTTGTTTGGAAAAAAAACCGCCCAAAGCCGCTCTGATTGGTCGGAAGTATCGGAGTACGTACACACAGGTCCCTTATTGGTGCTTATTGGTAGTTGGTTGGCGGTTAATTTATCAGTGCCAAACACTGATAAGTTTCGGACACGGATGGCTCACATTACTTCTCTATTGGTTATATTATTAAGCTCAATGGTTACGTATTACGTCGTGATTTGGCCATTTGGCTACGAAACCCAGTTGGAGCTACCTCCAGACTCAAATCTAACTACGGCTAGTACCATCGAAGAAACTGATACAAATCCAGTTGCGGGACCTAAGTCATATAGGTAGTTTAATATGTTAATTCCGTGTTTGCGCGATTTGGATAAGAATCAACTTCCCTGATAGTATTTTCGTGTTAAATAGGAATCGTCTCTTCAGTCACGCTCGGACGGACAGACGAACTTTCGCTATTATGAATATCGACTGAAACACCGTCTCACTCTACTTGGTGCTTCGTAACGAAACATTCGGTTAATTTATTTGCACCTTGTAGATCACAGAAGAGACCATAATAGTAGTTTGTGATAGATGGCGCTCGCAACTCCGTTGTGCCAAAATTCGTTTATAGCTCGTGAACCGTACATTTTTCCTGGGTAAAAAGTATCCTATGTCCTTTCCCGGGTCACAAAGTATGCCCATACCAAATTCACGCAAAATCAGTTTAGTGGTTTCGGCGTGAAGATGTAAAAGACAGACACACTTTCTCAAAAAACACAAATGTGATTTATTAAATTGAAGTTAATGCTGACTTGGTTAACATGAATTGCAAAATATAATTTAGGTTATACATATACTCGTATACGCTGTTCACTGACTAAACATTTCTGTTGGACCAAACAAGCAATTTTATTTGTCGATTAATTAAATCTGTATGTATGTCAATCGCTTAGCAATCACACAAACATCCAAACATTTTAAATACCTTGATTTGTATTATTTACTGCGAATGGGGAAAGCAATGTCGTTCTCGCGAGATCTCGACCTCTCTGAGCGAGATTAATCTCGGGGGGAAAAGAAGGAGAGATCTCGCGAGATTAACGAGATTGAATTGATTTTTTATAATTATTTATTTGATAGAACCGATTGAGCTGCTTGTTTATTTCTAAAAAGGAGTCTTCGACTTGGCACGCCTTTGTCTAGATTTCAATACTTTTTAGACTTGGCCTGTTTTTTTACAGATTTTTTTTGGTGGGATTTAACTTCAGGCATTTTGTAGAAAGGTTTTTTGGCACAGATTTTTTCTTTCCTGAAGTACATTTTTTACTTTAAGACATCTTTGTTTATTTTAATGGTATGGAACCCTTCATGCGCAAGTTCTACTCGCACTTGGTCAGTTTAAAAAGGGATTCGTTTTCTCAACCTACTTCCCATGTCTAAAAGTACAACTTAAAAAATTACCTTAACAGTCGTCGACGTCCATCCATAACGCGTTGAGTACACCGGTTCTCGTCCGATCACCGAAGCGTCGGGCGTGGTTAGTATTTGGATGGGTTACCGCCTGGGAATATCGTGTGAAGTTGGCTTTTTGAATCTCAACTAATTACTATGTCTCTTTTAAGGTGTCGTACTCAAAGGGTAATAAGGACATCCTATTACTAATATTGCAATGTCTGCCAGTCTGTATATTTTCAGGCTCCCTTTATCTCAAGAACTGTAATAGCCAGAGATTTTAAATTTTTACAGACTGTATTTTATTTCTGTTGCCGCTATAAATCAGCTTTCTGGTATCATTCATAAGTTCAGAGGGCTAAAAATGCGCCGAAATGGTTGTAAAATTAAAAAATCCTGTAAAGATGGAACGGTAGTGTTTGCTTTGCACTCGACTTGGCGGTACCACTGCCGTGCCACTAGATAGCAATGCGTAGATTTACCGGAATCGTTGCGGGATAAAACCCACAGACCGAATGTGGGGGGTGGGATTCCCGCATTATGAACTCTCAAGGTCGAAGCTGACTTCTGATATTATTATATTATGTCAAATGTTATCTACTTGATAAATTAGCTAGTTTAAGTACTGGGTTTTTTGTTGTTGTGTTTTAGCTTTCCGCACATTATAAGGGGGCGCGTCGGCGGACCCGCCGTTTATACTATAGTCAATTTACCGTCATTAATACGGAAGATGCGTGTATATCAAAATTTATTGAATGTAAATTATTATGATAATGGGCTAAAAAATATACAGAATTACAAAAAAAACTGTGAGTTCTGTTGAGAAATAAATAAGATATTAGCGATTGAAGTTTTCTACCCGTCTCTTTGTCCCAAAACGTAATTTAGTATGAACTTTGTATGCAGCTTATCGACTTTGACGTCACAATCAATATCGGATCTCTTTTTCTAACTGACAACTTTAAAGGTTTATAACTTTGTTGTTTTTAATTAAATGAAAAAACTGATTGGAGTACAACGATGGATTTATTTAAAAAAAGAATAAAAAATATTGCAACATGCATATTCCCTATTGGCACAAAACTTCATATAAATTGCCAAAAATTTTAAGAAATTCCTCCTTCCTTATTTTGAACAGACTATAGTTCGATCATTGCGTAAAACTTGTAAGAAATGGTTCAGACTGGACCATCAAATGTACAAATACATTTAATATATTTTTAGCCTTGGTACTCAGAGTTCGGACTTACCACTTATATGTAATAAAAGCCCATGTCCCGTTCAGTCTGATCGAGCAGGAATGCTGTTCGGGCGTGGTGCCAGCCTCGAAGGTCGACTGCAACGACATCCAGTCCAATACATAGTCAGAGGACATTTCATAAATACAAGACAGTCAATTCACGAAATAATTTCTCATACGTTGGCATGCCCATTTTTACCAAAAAAGTTAAGTGGATTGGTGAAAATGAATATAATATGTCCCATTTGACGTGACCATTATTATTATTAGGGACACATACCGAAAAAATGTGTTTTCGATGTTTTTGGCAAAATAATATTTTTTGGTGAAGACTAATATTCATTAGCCAAGGTTTTTATAAAAAAAATTGGAGAAGGTGGTAAAGAAAGCATTTTGTAGATTCCTAAATCGTGGGCATATTATTTTTATTGTCATGATGATTTCGTTAGTGTTGTTTAAAAACAAACAATAATATTTACCTAAAGTGTTCGTCAATATGTTCAGCTAACCAAAGCGATCGATCGAGCGAGTCTCCGCTTCGCAATAGTTTTTGTGCATTGTCTGTACTATAACCAGCTATAACTACTAGAAACCTCATTTACATTAGCGTCATTAGAAAAGGGAGATACAAAAAGTTAAGTGTCTGTGAAATAACAGACAAGCAAAAGTAACATGTGTATTACACCAAAATAACTAATTTGCCGGTTTTCACCAAAGGCTAAGCGTGCCTCAGGAACGTAATATTTTAAATCTCATAAGACAAAAATACCCCACCTATGATAAGTATGTTAGATTAGTTAGTACTCAGATTTTTTGGTAAAATTTAGAGCGCCATTAAATGGTCGCTGCACCACATTTCCACTAAAGACCTGTTGCACCACTTCCTGTTAAAATGTTGGATAGGCTATCGAAAACTTTTTTGACACATTCTCTATAATTCATTTGTCACATAAGTCATGGATAGCCTATACGGCACTTATTAGAAAGTGTTGATACAGGCCCTAAATGTTACAAAGCGGTTGGTAAAAGCGGCGTTACTTCTACTTGAATCTTGTAAGATTTTTTTGATTAATCACGTTGCCTATCCTAACTTTTTTAAAAATTAATTATTAATGCTTAAATTGCACTCTCGCATCACTGTAAACATGCAAATAAACTCTAAAAAGAAGGTCATTCAAAACTTTTCCTTATTTTGATGACCTTATAATGTTATGTAAGTTATTTAGAAACAACCACACAAAGATAACACCCGTAGTGTTATAGAGTACGTTTATATTATACGGGTATACTGATAAATCTGCGATAGAAATCAGTAATTACACTGGTCATCGAACACATCGGCACGTGCTAGTCATTACGTTATTCACTGTACATCACTAGGTACAAATTTGACAGCGTTGCTAGGAGTTTCAACATTAGTTGATGTATTATTTGAAGAAGTTAGAACGTACCTACCCCTTTTCGTCTTAGTCTATTTGACTAGTGAGATAATTGATTTAGGTTTCAATGGGACCTAAAATTTGAGAGTTTTATTTTAAAAAAAAACCAACATCAAGTGTATAAATGAGAAATATTTTGTAAATTGTAATAGCAAAAAAAACGACACTGGCAACGGTTTGAGACGTGAAATATCCGCCTGTCATTTAAAAAAGGTTTTAATTTGTATACCGTAAACCGCCAAGTGTTCCTTTTTTGCTACCGTGTGCACCCAGCGAATTACCAAAAGTAATAACTGTCAATCACACCGCGCAAACTTCAGAGTGTATGTTGTGAAGTGAGTGAAGTGACATTAGCTGCGGGCGCGGGGCGAGGTCGACGTGAAAGTGGAATTTGTCCTTACGCGATAAATGCTATAACCAGAGCGGTTGTGTAAGATGAGATATGTATAGATTCGCGATTTCTTTAAGCTTTTTAAAGATATATTTTTGCATTTTTTTTTTAAATGTAGGCTAAAGTTGGATCTATCGATGGTCAAGTTATTTGTGTGGTGCCTTAAGTGGTAATCATCTTATTGCAACTCAACCTTAGGATGCGTTTGGTGAAAACGTGCACTTGGCTACATAGCTAAAACGGGAACCATCCCGTTTTCACCAAAAGATGGAAATATGGCCGGTTAAAAGTTATCTTCGGTAGTTGGGTTAATCAACTTTGTTTTGCCCCTGACAAATCTTTGAAGTGATAAAATAAGGTTATTCGATAGCCAATGAAAAATCTTAACCGATAATTCCCTAAATGAATACTAAATTAAAACATTTCTATGTATAAAGTCGATGGTTCAGGGAACAAACCCATACACCCGGACATCTGCTGAAAACATAAGAACTGTATATCTTTCTGAAAATATTAGTTATAGTTTCTAGTCTATGTATTCAAGATAATGTGGACTTGATCAGATTTACATTAGGTATTAGCAATTTGTTATTGTTACGGTGTAAGCTCGGTATGGCGGAAGAAATTACCCTTTTGTAATCGTTAAAAAGCTTTAATTTTTCGAAGTCATATTACTAAAAGAAACCTTGCGGTCACAGTTCCAGTTTTTAAGGCAAATTAAAACCAACAAAGAATTGGGGCGTAAAGTGCGAAATTAACTGACATGTGGATAGCGCCTAAAGTGAGAGGCACTTACAATATTGCATGTACTAAATTGCTGTAGCACACCTTTTACATCTCCATGTAAGATCATACAGTCTCTTCTATAGTAATTATATAGCTTCTGTATTGGTTAAGCGTGCTACGGGCTATTGTTTCTAAATATAGAACTAAAGTAATAGTTTTAATAAATGTTAGTACAAACAGAAACACATGAACAAACTTTACCTAAATATGTGCTTGGACAAATAAAAAAACTATAAGCTTTTCCGTTGTTCATGTAATAAAGTTTAATAAACCCAGCAGCATTTCCGTGATTGTGCAAATGTCTTCCAAAACCTTTAGCAGTTAAAATGTATTTAAGCTTTCCACTAGTTTTAAGATATGTTCAAAATTTTAGTTATTATACTGACGACAGTTTTTATTTCTACATCGTATTGTCTCATATTATTAAGTTTAACACCTGTAACATGTAATTACCTGCACTTCACAAATAAATCTATTCTATTCTTCTCTCATGTCAAGATTTAGAGAGTAAGAGAGAGAGCATTATATTTACCCGTCATATGTTTTGTTACTCCTCATTATGGGCACTTAAAAAAATTGGCGATTTCACCTCTATCCCACTCTATCCCATCTCATGATGATTAGATAACAAACAGAGGCGAAAAATACTAACATCGGAATTACGTCATTAACTAACGACACGTGTTTTTTTACAGGTAAGTGAGGCACCATGGGGCCCGCGGTCGTTGAGCTCACACAATACAGGTATTTCCATCATTTAATGTGTTCAAGTGGTATGCGAAACGCGTAGGTGTTTTTCTATGGACTTGTTTACTTGTACTATCTTTTGCTAAGTCGTGTAGAACACATATTTTGATAATGCTGCCTAGTAAATGTTTTGGCGAAAATAGGTTAGTGACGTTTAGATGTTTTCGAATTCATTTGAGATTTGTTTGATGTATGATTTTCTGTTAGCTTTTGAAATTTGAAATTCAAGTATAGGTTAGAATAGTCTGTATGTAATTTGATAGTGTAGGTTAGAATAATTGATTGTAGTGTTGGTTCATGGTGGAAATTCATTTTCGTACTTAATAACGCATACTTTTTCGTGCACTATTTCATTTTTAATATAGTGATATTCACTTTGATTTTACAAATTTATAACAAATACACGACCGGTTTCGACAAAGTACAAATAAACACCTGATGATGACTTCATCGAAACCGGTCGTGTATTTATTATAAATTTGTCAAATCGAAGTGAATATAGTGGAAATAGTGCATTAAAAATGTGTTTCATAAAGGTTTAGAATAGTCTACACTTCTTCGAACTTACTGTATCCGCTTGAATGCTTTAAGCAATCCCTAGACTAGCAAACAGTACAGACAGGCAAAGTATATTATGGAGGAAGCTAATCTGAACCCAATCAGCGAATAAATTACCTAGTGTCTTAGGGCTCTTGTTATATTAACGGCCCTTGCGGATTTATAGTCAATACTCACTGATTAACATTTTTGCTAAACGTAACAACCAAAACAATACGTAGAAAATCGGGTCAAAGATACCCTACTTCCTTAATAAGAACTCTGACGTGATCCATGTCATGCTGCATGGCCGTCTAGGGATAACTTTAGAGATATGTTAAGGCAAACACATGCGCCAACGGCCCTGACCCATACATCAGGAGTTTCTTCTCTCCCCGCTAACAGAAAATAATTAAAAAACAATAAAAAAAGAAATAACATTCCTCTTTAGGTATTATGGTATTACTTATATTGTATTTTATAAACTTTCATCTTAATCGATTAGTTTTATATTTAATGTATTTTTTTTGCAAAAAATTGATGTCCACTTTTTTTCTGATAAACTACGAGCTCAGGGGAAAATGCCTGGCTAGAAGTTAAAGAATAAAAATCATTCTATAATATACATTTTTTGGGTAATGTGTTAACGTTTTATTTCGTATTGCAATGTCTTATAATAATAACTGAATTAATACTAGTTTGGTTGTCTATGAATGGATTTTAAACATGTCGGTGACATTAGGGAACGTCAAACTTCACGTATCTAAAGTGTCACGTAAATGTTGACTGGCTGGAACTTGGCTGGGAATTAGAGGTCATAATAACCCCCCTGATAGTTTGTATTTTAGGCGTTTGGGTTACCCTATCTGTTAGGGTTACTTGGAACTAATTTCTACATACTGAAAAATGTATAACTTTCTTTTGGATGGGGAGGTCGGCTTTTTTATTTTTTATTATTTCCAGATTTTTTCCTACGCTTATTCGCCATTACCGAGCTAGGTTTCAAATTTCATCTTTCTAGGTTTATTTGGAAACAGGTTAGGTTTTCTGTTTATATCAGTCAGTCAGTGGGAATTTCATGATTTTCTGGCCTTCATATCTTCGTAACCGTTTGAGCTAGCTTCATGAAATTTAAGCTTCTTGTTATCCTTATGAACATTATAAAACATACTAGTAGTTTCATTTGTTTACTTTAAAGCTATGGAGGGGTAAAAAGTGACACCAAATGGTTGGTATGGTGTAATATTACCCTCGGCGCTTGCAGTCAGTTTGCTTGAACTTGACTGATACGCGGCAGCGTATCATTATCTATGAATACTTTACAAAAAAAAGGAAAAAAGAGTTCATATGTAGCCACAGTAGTCGTAAACTCATCACAAGAGGTAAATTTTTGAAAAATCGCTCTCATTTTCAAAATACATGAGGCAGACTTTTTTTTGAGAACCATCATAGCATAGCCTACCTCGGTTTTTCATTTGAACGTTGACTTTTGGTGACACCCTCTATACAGTTGAAATAAAATATGTTTTCAGAATGTTGATTGTTGACCTACCGGTTTGGAAACTGGACGTGCGAGAAGAACCGGCAGCGTAAGCAACTCGGACGGGGCTACTTTTTACCAAAATTAATTTTGAACAAAAAATAAAAACCGACTTCCACGACAATAAAAAATGATAGATTTTAGTTCACTGAAAAGTAATAAATAATTTTTTGTCTCTGTTAGTGCCTTACTCGGTACCAAAGTTTAATGTCAAGAATCTAATAATCTAAAAGCTGGTACCGACTTCAAAGTTTATAACTTTGAAGTTTTGATTACGTTTAATGTTGAGGCTTAAGTCAATCCTTATAAGGCACTAACAGAGACAAGAATTATTTTTTACTTTTCAGTTCATCTATAATTTTTTTGTTGTAGAAGTCGGTTTTTATTTTTTGTTTACAATTAATTTATTTTTT
>JAOTAV010093156.1:0-11292 GCA_026546445.1 Cyclargus thomasi | reverse complement strand
TGTTTGTCAAACGGTTGGTCGACTGGTTGGTCGACCTGTTTGTCAAACGGTTGGTCAAACGGTTGTTCGACTGGTTGGTCGACCTGTTTGTCAAACGGTTGGTCGACTGGTTGGTCGACTGGTTGGTCGACTGGTTGGTCGACTGATTGGTCGACTGGTTGGTCGACTGGTTGGTCGACTGGTTGGTCGACCTGTTTGTCAAACGGTTGGTAGACTGGTTGGTCGACTGGTTTGTTGACTGGTTGGTCGACCTGTTTGTCAAACGGTTGGTCGACTGGTTGGTCGACCTGTTTGTCAAACGGTTGGTCAAACGGTTGTTCGACTGGTTGGTCGACTGGTTGGTCGACTGGTTGGTCGACAAGTTGGTCGAACGGTTGGTCGACTGGTTGGTCGACTGGGTGGTCGACTGGTTGGTCGACCTGTTTGTCAAACGGTTGGTTGACTTGTTGGTCGAATGGTTGGTCGACTGTCACAAGTCAATGCCAAGTGCCAAAAATGTAGTCGATTGGTTGCATCGTTAGGGCACTTTTCTATATACAATATTAGTATGGATAGATAACAATACATTCAGGTATTACAAAATACACGTACTAAAAGTTTTCAGATCTAGACTGACAGACGAAATGAGAACACGACGTGACATTCCAGTTCGTCCCAAAGCTATTAGTGTCAGCCAGGTGTCGCCCTTCAGGGTCACCGCAGGGCCACAGGGCGCAAAGCTCATCTGAATTTAATTCTAAATAATGATCCCAATTTGTTACTGCTCGAATCAGAAGTGATTTGAATAGCGGAGAATAATTTTCAATTCGGTGAATTTATAAGGGAGATTTACCCTGCGAGTTTTCCTATGGGAATAATATTTTGTTGGAATGAAAAGTGCCCGTGAAAGTGTAAACTTTCGGGCCGAGCTATAAATTGAGTTATTGTCAGTTTTGTGTTAGTATTATGACATCCGTTTCCTGGCAGATAGAAGCGGCAACGTGAAACCTAGTACAATATTTATTCTGTGGTGATTCTGAACTTGCCTATGTTACAGTATCAAAATAAACCCTGGAAATCACCGTGGTTTGATAATCCAAATAGAAATTGGTTAACTATAGCATTTAGAATTCTTTCCGGGCACATTCTTTTGAATTAATTTGGACATATGCTGAAAAAGTGTCATCCTCACTTTGCTCAGAATGTTTTATAGAAAACATATTATATCATGTTATATTGGAATGTGTCTTCCGGACACATTAGAGATTTAGGGACAAATGAGTACTTTATGTTCATTAGATCCTGTTATTCCATATTGGCATGACCTTTATCTGAAAGCTCTAAAGAAATATATAAGACTAGCATTTAATGAACGTGTAATAATTTTATTTCTTATTTTGTAGTTTTTGTTTAATTGAGTGACAAAGTCAATGTTGACAAAGCTACCTGAATAAAGATTTTAAAAAAATCTCATGTAAGGCAAATTTGAGACATCGTTTTTTTTCACCACAAGTACAAAATAAAAAGTTTAACACACTGTACAAAGTTTGCACTGTTTTGTGAGACAGTGGCGCTTAAACTGGGAGTACTCTGATTTTTGAACTAGAGAATAGGTAAATTCTTCTTATCAAACTACTAGGTGTGCTCCGCGACACTACCCGCGTAAAAGTTGTATATGTGTCAATCTAGAATACTAGCTAGGTCGACATACAGCGTGTCGAGCTGAATTTCATGCAATTTTAATTACCAAGCATACGCTGGGTCACAAAACTTAGAAGCGGCCATAGCTTAGTGGATTATTGTGTGAGTGAGGTAACGGGACAAAACTATCTATTCCTATCCTCTCCGTTTTTCCCTTTCATATACCCTTAGGCTATTCCTTTATAGGCCGGAAACGCACTTGCTACTTTGCTGATGCCAGAAGGGTAAATGGGTTACGGCCGTTGCTTTCAGTCAAGAGCCCGTCTGCTCTTAATTTCATAAAAAACCGGCTAAGTGCGAGTCAGACTCATCCATGTAGAATGCTCCGCAGCAGCATATAGGTAATGGTGGTTGTACAATCTCGCCGAAAGTTCTTGAGCGAGAGTTTCTTGCACGCACCCCTCACCCGAAAGACAGGCGAGATGAGGCGAGTGTACCCATTTACACTCTCGTACTCGGCGATAGTGTACATCCACCATAACACTTATTACGAACTTTTTCGTCGAAAATTTTTGCAGGATTAATAGTATCATGGAACAACTATTTACTAGAAGTAATTTTACACTAAAGTACTCAGTTGAATTAACCCATAATTAACCTTTGCAAATGTTGACGTGTAGTTATTCGTCGGAGTTAGGTATAATAATATAAATCGTTTTCGGAAATTATACAATAGGTATATTTGATGGCTCATTACGAAAATGCGTTAAACATTTTCCTGGTGAATTTTGATATAATTATAATATTTGGTACATAAGAAAATCTGATATAATATTATTGTTTTAATTTGGATTTTGTGTTGGTCTAAATATTTAAATACATCGAATAAACGAGCTATAAAAACTATAATCGATTGTAAAATGACAGATTTCAATATGGAATAAAGGTCTACCAGGCCATTAAATTTTAATAAAATAAACAGACTTTAACGAAAGAGTATTTTGTGTATGATTATCGTGTCACTCCAAAATATTGCAGTGTGCTTATTGTAGTGTGCTTAGCGTTTTATTTATTAAAATATGCATAATTAATACATATTGTATAATAATATTGGTATTCCATGCTCCATCTCACCTATAACTGGTAGAAATTTCATGCTTTTACATCTACCCCAGTTTAGGAAAACCGAAACCAAAACTCATATTTGTAGATTAAAAAACTTTTATTATAGGTTATTGGAAGCGTATAATTGATTATTTATGTGTCATAGTTTTAAAAGGAACTTTGGAAATTAAATAACTAATTTGTCTAAAGTTGGTACTTACGCGAAGATTAATTTCTAATTTTTTTATTGAATTGACAGAGTTTAATTACGTGACGCCGTCGCGTTTGTCCACTAACGAGATTATTTCAGCCGGATAAAATGCTACTTTACGACATAAACTACAGCTTCCATTTTTCTCTACTTTAATGACGGCGACGACATTTACGATAAGGCAATGTCGCTAGAAAATGAAACCTATAGCCTAGATCATAAAGTTGCATTTTATTGGGACGAAATAATCTCTTTTTCGTTGACGATGTTGGTGGACAGACGGTGTGAGACGCCTTGTAAGTGACATTGAAATCTATGAATTCCATGTTTTGAAATTCATATCTACACGTGTCCTCGTGGCTCCTTGCGATGTAAATGGACCCTCAGCAGCCCTAAATTATTATAAAAATGACTGTGTCACGACTTGCAAACACAACACGTACGTATGTATGTATGTACAACGTGGTTTGAGCGGGAATGATTAATCACTGCGAATTCGTTACGCTGTCTTTTTTTATGATATTTAAAGGGCAAGCGAGCAGATGGTTTACTTGATGGAAAGCAACTGCCGTCACCCAATGCACATTCGTAACATCCGAAGAGTCGCAAGTGCGTTGCCGATCTTTTTATTGGGGAATAGAGAATGGGAATAGAGATAGGGGATCAGAGAAGTTAGTACTAACGGTAAACTCACTCACTGAATGAAACACAGCACAACGCCGTTTTACGCCAGTTTTCTGTGAGGCGGTGGTATCACTCCGGTTGAGCTGGCCCATTCGTGCCGAAGCATGGCTCTCCCACGGCAATGAGCATCCGCATTATGTACTTGAGAGCAGAAAATGACTCATTGGTACACGCCTCCACCGCGGTTTGAACCTGAACCCTCTTGAGTGCGAACCAAAGGTTTTATACCCACTAGGCTACGGACGTTAAGTACAAGACAGAGGATTCTCAATACGACCGTTGTTAGTGTTTGTTCACAGATTACTTCGCTGTTTGTGGACTGATAATTCTTTTTTGTTAGAAAGAGATACTTTACCGCGGTCTCGTCTCTGTTTGATGTCAGTGTTTTTTTTTATTAAAATCGTTAAAATTCACAAAAGTCACTGTGTGCGTGGGCGGTGGCGATAAGAACTGGGTGGTTAGCCAAGACCTAAACGTTTTCACTTCTTCGTAGAATCGCCATACAAATGTATAAAAATACAGAAGCGTTGTTTACGCCTTATGTCATTTTCATACATTTTTGTTGGCAATTCTATAAAGAAGCGAAAACGTTTAGGTGTTGGTTGACCCTCCTGATTTAGAATCCTGTAACGGGGTGTTTCGGGCCGCAACGCAATTCAAAAACACATTTTACGATTGAGTGTGCGCTTTGTACAAATGCGATGCGCCCCGTTGCTGCTAACCGCTACTGCTAGGCCGTGCTAATTAACACACAAGCCACAAAGTCATCGACCTACCTGGCCAATTCGAGCCGTATTTGTAAAGCATTTAGGGCCGTTAACAGGACTAAAAGGATAATCAACTCTATACAATCGCGCCTTTAGCCTTCAAAAGTCCTGTCGATTAGTGAACAGTGACAATACGTTAGGAGACAATAGTGATCCGCAGGTTTTTTTTTTTAACTTTAGTGCTTGTTTCACAGCTTATTGAAAAAGTAAAAATATAAATAAAAGTAAAAAATAAATAAAAGAAAGTAAAATAATAAAGTAAGCAAAATAAAAAGGTAATTGTTTAAAATAAAAAGGTAATTGTTTAAAATGTGAAGACCTGTTTCAACGCCTACTGATAAAGTTTATGTTAAGCTATTAACAACTTTATGACAGATTCTCCATACCACATCTGTCATATGAAGTTGTGGATAGACTATCTGTAAGCGGTGAAACAGGCCCTAAATGTAGTAAAAAATAAGCCTTCAAGAAAGCCGTCTTTCTTCGGTCCGACCGGCTCATTCGTGCTTAGCTTTCCCACGGCATACTAAAGAACAGACATAGCGACATTATGTTAACAACTAACGGACCCGACAAGCTTTGTCCTGTCCGTCTTGGTTTGTGAATCTTAACAATTCTCGAGTCCCCTTGAACCCACACAAAAATTTTTATAAAAATCCAGGTCCAGTCGTTTGGGAGGTGTTCAGTGATATACGCACACAAAAATTATATATTTTACTAGCTGTTGCTTGTGACTATGTCCGCATGAAATTTTATAAGTAATCCCGTTTTTACAATATTTTTTATGCTGCTCGGCTTCTATTGGTCGCAGCGTGATGTTATATAGCCTAGCCTTCCTCGATAAATGGACTAACAAATGTAAAAATAATTTTTCAATTCCAGGCAGTAGTACCTGAGATCAGTGCGTTCAAACAAACAAACTCTTTAGCTTTATATTATTAGTATATATACTAGTAGACGCAACAGGCGTTGTTCTGCCAGTCTTGGTTTGTAAATTTAAACCATTAAAAATAAAAAAAACATTATTATCATTAAGCTAATAGTGTCAGAGGAAATACACCCTGAATTTCCTCTGACACTATTAGCTGATCCCGTATTGATTGCTTCTTATCTCAGGGATTGTTTCTACTTATTATGAACTTGTATGTGCTCATTACTTGAATGAACTTATGTGTACTTATTACTTGAATGAACTTGTGTGTACTTATTATGAACTACTGTATCAATGTCATACTTAGAACACTACTATGGTATAAATAACTTATACTTCGGCGCAAATTGTTCGGCGCGAAGACATATTATATACTAATAAATTGAAGATGAGGAGTTTGTTTCTTTGAACACTCTCATCTCAGAAACTACTTGACGGAATTGAAAAATTATTTTTGTTTTGGTCGGTCAATTTATTGAGGAAGGCCATAGGCTACGTAACACCACTCTATGACAAATGAGAGCCGAGGAGTAAGCGAAAAAATGTTGTAAAAAGGTATAAATTATAAAGTTTCTTGCAGAAGTTATCGCGGGCAACAGCTAGTCAGCTTATAAATATCCTTTGCTCGCTTAGCGATCGCGTTCGCAAAGAAATATTTTCATGAAAAGTTAAATTTTCTTGTGTGTCCTTGGAGGTGAAATTGATCAAAATCTTTTCTTAGTGGATGCCTTCGTCATTAATTTGCATTTTTAGAAAGTCATTCACATCTAATAATATCAGTTTTAGCTTAAGAAGAACATATTTAAATATTAACCCCCTTGTTCATAAAAATATTTAAACAGTGCTTAACTAATCAAAGGTTAAATGTTGGCTGTCCCTTTCTGTCGTGAGACGTTTTCAATATTCCAGAAAATATTTTATATATATGTTTTCAATATATAATATATATTTCAATGCAAATTGGGTTATTTATTAAAACTTCTTAAGCGTCCGGACGACTATATATAGTCACCCAAAACATTGTCAAAGTAATAAATTTTGCTTTTCGTATACTAGTTCTCGTTAAATCTTTATATTTTGGATTGTACAAAAAAACTTTTTGTAATTATAAATATTATTAATACACTTGTATAAAATCTATTACATGTTTATAATATTTTATTTTGGCATCGGTCTAGCCGGTACCCTGCTGTCAGACTAGGACGTTTCAAAGTTTAGACGGGTATAATTTGTAAGTACGAGGGTTATTTTTTTAAAACCCGTATCGGCACTAGTTAACCTTATCATAGTTTAATGTGAGCGTACCATCCGACATTACATTTAAAACGTTTCAATTGCGGAAGGTATTTATAGATTAAGCCCATATTGTTAATACATTTTATATTTCCGCTCTTAATTAATACCCAAAATGTAAAGGAGATTAAAACATGGTATTTTATTGTACACTAGCTGTTGACTGCGACTCCATCTAGGTTTTAACAAAGATGAGAACTATTATTTTCAACAAAAAATATAAAAATGCTCATTTCGCTTGTTTTTTGTAACATTTCAAACTCTAATATGAGAAATTTACTGAACAGAGTACAATGAGTAGCTGTGAAACGTCATTGTAGTCCAAGCAGTGTATCAGAGATGGCGCTGTATCTGATTTTTTATGTTTTCCTGTTTTTCTCTTGAATTTTTCCTGAATTTTCTTTGCTATAAACCTCAAGGAGCCCAAGACCTTTCCATAGAATATATATATTTTTTTAATTATTATTTTTACTTATTTCAATACCGTGGAAATCCGTTCGTGCCTTCTGGAGTTGAAGCGTCAGGAAGGAAAACCCGACTTAATTTTATATGATTGCCGAATAACAAATTAAATACGATGATGATCTTTGTCTGAATTTTTTCTTACTGAAGTTTCTTCGTGAAAGTACTTCGGCCGAAAGAGAAGTTATATCATGATCAGAATAAAATTACAATAATAAAACTTAACAGACTCAGATCGGTTAACACAACGCAGTGGAGTAAAAAAACACACACGGCCGAGTAGTGACATAAATTCAGGATTTAATACAGCCCCGAGTTCTTACACAATAGACAGAGCGAACCGGTACGCCGACTGACGACAAACTGACGAATCGCCACGAGTACATGCTTTGATCGAGTAAAAGCAACACGGTACGACTTCTTTCATACTGCGTAATACTTCAAACATATTAAATAGAAACACTTCTAAAGTCGGTCTATTGGTAGATGTTTACCGACTATCTAATCTTTGCAGGTACTGCTTTGAAAGAGTTGTAAGCCTGCCTAGATTTGCACTTTCATTATAATATTGGAAGAAAACGCGGAATTTCACCCGATAAAAAGTGGCAAGTGCGTTGCTGACCTTTTAAGAGGGAATAAGGCTCTCTTATTTGCAGATCGTATTGGTAACATGAGAAAATACTGCTGGCGATAATTCATTCCGGAGTTAAGCTGTGCGTGGCATAAAGTTAAGAGAAAAAGCGCGCAGTGAAAGACTTCCATTCACCAAGGTGATGAGGATGGTAATTTTTCGCCTAGCCTATCAATTCGGAAAACTAAGTCAACCTTCTGGTTTGTTCTGTCTATTGTGGTTCTTATAAGGCGAAACAAGACAGGCGTGTGCTCGTGTTATTTAGTGATATTGTGTTTCCGGAGTCAGGTTCACCTCGGTCCTCGTGACCTGCCCTTGCGATTACAAAACTTATTTATGGGAAATTATAATTATTTGTAAATAATATTTACACACAAATGATTTATCCCACAAAAAATATTGTGTAAATTATTATTTTTAATAAAAATTTAAAACCGACTTCCAAGGAAAAAATAAAAATAAACTAAAGTATTCAAAAATATTTATTCTTTTAAAGTGCCTGTTTCAGAATTCGGTGAGGCATCAGTTTATTCCCGTTCACAATCTTCGTTATTTTGAAGTACCGGCTTACATATTGTCATGATTTTTCGAACGACCTAATAAAATAGTGCTGGACTTAGAAATCTTCGATAGCGCGATGCAGGAATTTTGGGTACCGCCACAGAACTATCTGAATTGTGACTGGTACCGACTTTTAGTGGGAATAAAAGTATTCCAATTCTAAGTCAACATGCCCTTAATAAGGAACACAACGTACGTGAGTCCAACTCACACTTGGCGAATTTCCTAGATATAATTTAGCGTATGTCACTCTGTAATGACATCATCAATGGTCTAGCTGCCCATGACGCCGCTGCGTTGTAGAGGCGTAGAGCAAAATCAAACTTACACCTTATATGATAAAGAGATTGCATTTTATATCAGCAACACTAAATAGTTCACTTTGCAATTTTGCTAACAGCAATTCATTTTGTCATTTTTATTGCAAATAACTACAAATTTTATAAAACAGTGACTTAACAATCAGTTTGAATAGATTATGAAGTAACTATTTTATAAAAAATATTCGATTTTTTAACAAAATGTACTAAAAGGAATTGTAGAGCAATTCCTTTACAATATTACTATTAAAGCTTTTTATGGTCCCCTGTAATTGTGTGTTACGGCCGCTGGCAGCGGGGATCAGAATGATATTTTAAGCCTGATGTGCAATACCCATACTATACGGCCCATGCGATGTGATGCTCAATTTTATAGCTTGACTACAAGAGCTTGGGTATAAGCGCGGCGCGGCAGGGGAGGGTTACCATGATTAGCGGCCGAGCTACTCTGTCAGTTGACCGTCAACGCTGACGGTGGTAGTATTCTTACCCGTCCCCCGCCCCGTCCCACGTTCATAAGGCGCGGTACAGAGGTTGTGGTCAAGCTGTAGTTTCAGTTTCAAAATTTTAGTTTCATTTTCAGAATAAAAGTAAGTTCAAGGTAGGATTTTTTTAATTAAATAAGAGAGCAAACGAGCAAACGGGTTACCTGATGGAAAGCAGCTACCGCCGCCAATAGACACTCGCAACATCAGTAGGCTTGCAGGTGCGCCGTCGTCGCCGGCCTTTTAAGGGGGCATACGCTCTCATCTTGAAGGTTTGCAGGTCACAGCGGTCCGGAATACTTCAGATAGAAATAATGAAACACCATAAAATATAAAATGCATCTACTTCCATTACTTTAACACACAAAGTAACGCTCTAATTTGCATAATATGCATTCTTGAAAAACCTAATGTTATTCTGTTTGCGAATCGTATTTTTTTTTTCTCATTTCTGAACCTGTTTCTGCATTTGCGGAAAATTTCGAACATTCTAGAGGCGGTAATACCGCTTGCCGCTTGATCGCTTTAGCCACCAGTTTCGGAAATTAAAAAATAACACCCTTTTGTGAGTACGCTCCACGAAAGAAATGTTATGATAATATGCATGTAAAACGGGCGTCGCTCTAAACATAACATGTCTTCAATTATGTGTTTTATTTACTTTATTTAAGTTTTAGTATGTTAATGTAAAATAGCTCTTATGTATTATTATAATATGTATATTATTGTTTGTATATTTTTTCTATAAGTACGTGTGTTTAAGTTTTTTTTTAAAAGAGTTTGTTTTATTTTTGTTCTACCCATTAAGCACCTGTGATGATTTTTTTGTCTCTGCTACCACCCTATGGTTGACTGTTAGAGAATGCCTTTTAGAAAGTAAAAAAAAATGTAGATAGAGCGCCCGTGGCCAGGTTCAAACCCCGGTGAAGGCGTGTACCAATGAGACAATTTCTGATCTCAAGTACATAATACGGACGCTCACTGCCGTGGGTGAGCCATGCTTCGGCACGAATGGGTCGGCTCGATCGGAGTGTCACGACGGACTCAGAGAAAACTGGCGTGAGACGGCGTTGTGTTGTGTTTCGTCCAGTGAAAGCCCTTGATGTCTAAAAGCCGAGTCCTCCTTTACAAAATAGTGATTATATACATTAGTAGTGGATGTCTCCCTCCCGTTAAATTTAGAATAATTAGTTCATAAGTTAGTAATATAACACAATTCAGAGGTACAATATCTCTTTCAATAAGTCTCGTCAAGTACAAGCTTGACGAGACTTTGCACATTTTAAAGACGCAAGATTACCGACGAAAACAATTTTCCGTCACTTCAAAAGTAAACTAAACCGCAAAATCGTAACAGCTGCAGGACATAATTGCCGCAGACGAGACGTCATGTACCGCCATTTTAGGTACCGACAACTTAGATAAATACCGCCTGTAGAAAATAATGACATACATTTTTTAAATTTTAAGCGTAGCTTAAAAATAAACTATTTGAAAATCATTTTTATTGTCCAAGACTAAAGTGTGTTGAAATTCTTTTTTTGCCGTGGGAGAGTCATGCTACGGCACGAATGGGGTGGATCGACCGGAGTGATACCACGACCTCTCAGGAAACTGAAGTGAAACGGCGTTTTGCTTGTTTCGTTCAGTGAGTGAGTTTAACGGTTCCCCAACTTTACTGATGGACCCCATATCCCTATTCCCATTCCCTCATAAAGGCCAGCAACGACCCTTCGGATAATGCAAGTGTCCATGGGCGACGGCAGTTGCTTTCAATCAGGTAACCCGTCTGCTCGCTAGCCTTCTAGATATCACAAAAAATTTACTATAACCACACCGCAAGCGCTGCATGACTTTCGTACAGCCAGCGCCTCAAATTTGCTTCATCAGCTCATGCTAATAGCTCCCACAACATTGAGAACTATTTATTACAAAATATTTTAAAGATAGCATATTAAGCTGGAACTTCAAAGCAGATGGGTCGGTAGCAGTACGGTAAGCGTGCTGCGATTAGTCTGTAATTAAATAAACCTATCAAATAATCTAGAAGTTGTCGTCAACTTTAGTTTTAGATTTATTAATTTTTTCATTTCTGTTTAAATTATATAATATCAGAAGTCGTGTTAACAATAATAATAATAATATTATATCTATGGACGCTTCACACCACGTCAGTCTGGCCCCGTGGTAAGTACCCGAGGGACTTGTGTTACGGGTACCAGA
>JAOTAV010093145.1:0-11293 GCA_026546445.1 Cyclargus thomasi | reverse complement strand
AGAGTACCCAGCAAACTGATAGCATTGCCTCGTTGGACGGCGATCGCTATCCGTTGTGCCAGGTAGCTCCTGACTCTTCAAAAAGCTTATGCGCCCCCGGACCCCACGAGCACCACAAGACCAAACGGTCTTCTGGTACTCATGAATTTCTATATATTTATATACGAGTAGACTCGTAAAATAACTTCTCACTTGTTGTTTCATTTCCATAATCTTTAAATTCTTACGTCAAACTACCGAAAGACGTAAATGCTCTCATTTCATAAAGGTGACTTGTTCCATACATAAAATATTATGTTTTACTAAGGATATCTATACATAATGAAACAGTAAATTTGGAGTGTCTGTACATTTAATATTTTTACGAACTAATCTTATGTGGGAGGATTAGGAACAGTAATAGAACAAAAATCGACAAAAAAAGTTGTCTGTACGCGCTAATCACCGGAACTACTGAACGGATTCGAATGAATCTTTATTTATTTAATAGCTATTAAGTCTAGGCAATACATAGGATAATTTTTATCCCGGGAAAACGTACGTTCCCGTGATATACAAATTTTTGCGTAACGAAGTTGCCGGCATCAACTTGTCTATTATATACAAATAAGTCAAGTCGAACCGATTTCCCTTTTTTACATTTGCTGGAAAGGTTCCATGAGGTTTGTAAGACAAGAAAAATTTCAAGAGAAAAGTTACTACGTACTACGCGGACGGAGTCGACGGTAACAACAAGTTTTTATATAAAATACTCTTTCTCAAAAACTACTAAACTCATTTGGACGGAACTTGCAAATAGGAGAAGAAGACAATACCTTTTTTTCCATCCTCATGTTTAAAGCTAATTTGAAGGGTATACAGGTTTATAGGATACGCTTTTGTTTCCGAGCAAATATTATAAAGAAATATAAGTATGATAAAAACCGAAGGTTGGTATATATTATTTAATTCACAGTATTATGTTGAATCAGCTTTTAACCTATCATTAGAATTACCACCACTTATAACCAGGAGCTCGACTATCAAATTCTCCGACTTAACAAAATGCTATCGTTCTACTTTAGCAATGTTATTTCACTTTTAAACGTCATTCCGATTTATTTCTTTGAGTCTCGAAACGGATTAACAGTACAGCTCCTGGGGTCTTAGACAAGATGTTTTCGCATCTTCGTAGAATCGCCATACAAAATGTATGAAATACATTAGCGTTCGTTACGCTTTACATTTCCGTACATTTTTTTGGCGTTTCTACAAAGAAATGAAAAGGTTTAGGTCTTGGCTAAGCCCCTTTCTTCTGTTATAATGTGATGAGGCCTCGAAATATGCAAGTAATAATTCTTGGCAGCAAATATTCAATCCATATCCATACTTCCCTATTGATATTGAAAATACGAAAGTGTGTCTGTCTTTCTCTCTGTCTGTCTGTCTCTTACCTCTAGTAATGTAACTCGCGGCATTTCTCGAACATATTTAATGACTTTTTAATTTAATGAAGATTAATTTAAACTTTTAAATAAATACATATTAAATAATTTAAATTTATAAAACTTAATAAGCATGAAATGTTTATGAGTGCCGCTACTTTTAAATCAAGTGTGTTGTGGCTTAGACCATTCGTAATATTATAATAATAATATAATAATGTCTATGGACGCTTCACACCACGTCAGTCTGGCCCCGTGCTAAGTACCTCAAGAACTTGTGTTACGGGTAACAGACAACGAAACATATTTAATATTATTATACTATACACATATTTAAGATTTTTTTTATATGATACACTTATTTAATACACATCCACGACCCAGGAACATTGAAAAACTTTTTTATTTCGTGGGCGAGATTCGAACCCGCGACCCCCGGCTTAAGCTACCGACGCGTTTACCAACTGAGCCACAGAGGTCGTAATAATAAGTTATGCAATCCGCCTTCTATATTTAAATCGAGTTCCACAATCTAGATCTAGGTATTTTATTAAACATAATTAATCCTTGGCTTATATCTCCTCCGGAATCCGGTTTCGCGGAGACCTTTGGAAACAACCTTTCAAAATAAACAAGCTATTGTATTAGTAATATCTATGTTATTTATAAATAGTTATTATAATATAAATAGTTATTTATAATATAAATGTTAAAGTATATTATTATTTTCGAAATACCGATATGTAAAATACTTTAAGTAAATAAAAAGCGTACAAAATTCATCAATAATACTATAAATGCACGGTTCCCGCGCACCAAAGTTATAATAAGACTGAACTGCCGCCCAGTCACTTAGCAATATCGCTAACAGCAATTCATTTTGTCATTTTTCTTGTGGATAATAACTAATTTTGCAAAATTGTTATTTTACAATGAATTTAAAATGGTTTCGAAGTAACTATTTTATCAAAACTATTAAATTTTTAAAAAAAATCTACCAAAATAGTACTTTAGAGCAATTCCTATGCAATATTACTATTACGACCTTTTTAAGTCCCCTGAACTGCGTAAAACATCTAGTTTTATGTTTTTTAAATGTATTTATAATATACGAGTCGAATTTGTTTTTTTTTTTACTATTTGTAATTAAAGACGACCCAAAAATAGAAATATCGGTGAAAAAATAACGTCGATAGCTTTAATTCCCACGTCGATATGGCAATTTCAAAATCACCTAAAATTGACCTTCCTAAAACGCTCCATACAAAACGATATATGACGTCACCTCTAGGTAGTTCGTACGCACCGCGGTAAGATTCTGTTCGATAACTATGTTAAATATTGCTTTCATGACAGTGGTTTCATAACAAAAGTTGTTGTTAATTACCTAATTTATCGAATGGTATATGAATATTAAAAAAAATATAGTACTAAAAAAATCGACTTGCCTGCCCAACTTTGAAGGCTTATTACAAATGATATATAGAAGTTATTAAGCTGAAATTTACATAATTTTTTACCATTTTCTTATATTTATTTAAAAAGTTAGCAAATTTTTGACCTTGTCGACATCCCAATTATTGAGGATGATTTCTTTTTTGCTCTTTGTGAAAAGCATTGTTTCGGAAAATGTTAATGCAAAAGACATCAACGCGTCTGATGCTCGTCATGTTTTGACGCGATTATAAAAAAAAACGTCTCGTGTTTTCAACGTGAACATTAAAACCCACAGGAAACGTACATCACTTTTATAAGTAATGTACCCCGAAAGGTATAATTTATATTTGTTTGACGTTTCCGTGGTCTAGTGATACAGAGGTCGGCTCTTAGCCCGGTGGTGGTGGGTTCAATTCCCGCGTCGGTAACAAGTTATTCCCAAGTTTGGTTAGAACAACGCAGGCTGATCACCTGATTGTCTGACAAGTAAGATGATCCATGCGTCGGATGAGCATGTAAAGTGGATCCTGCGCCTGGTCTCTCGCCAGTCGTGTCGGTTATCCGTCTCACTGGGTTATGAGAGTAAAGGAAGAGAGAGTGCTCCTGTGTACTGCGCACACACTTGGGCACTATAAAAATTACTCTTGCGTAACAGGTCTGGTTTCTATGAAACCGGCCACCGTCACCGAATCCCGAATGGGAGTTATTATTATTATAACACTTTTGCGAAGTTTCATTAAATGTCAGGTCAGTAATTTCAAAGTCTATTCGATAGATATTAGACACACGCCTTATTTTCGTCTTTACAATAAAATAATTTATTCTGCTCCAGATTAATGACTTTTTTTTATGAATATATAATATCATGTGCTCATTTATCATTCGTCTGCTACTACTTAAAAGTTGACATTTAAATTATATCTATTACTATAATAAATTTAGACAATATTTGAGATAAGATTACAAGTCAAATAAAGCGTGTAATAATTTTCTAAATTATTTTGTGTGTTTTGTGTTGTTGTAGATTTAATTTTAAATTTTCGGAAGAAAAACCGCACATTGAAACGGTTTTGAGAAGCAAATTAACGAATTCGCTGATTTATTTGTTCTGAAGATAAAAAACAACTTTTCGACGGACGTAGAAAAGTATACCAACCTTCGTTTTTATCCACCCGGACACACAAACTCGGGAAAATCCTAGCATCCGAAATGATCGATCAATACTGTGTACGTTTTGTCAGTCGTGATCTACGTATCAAGTTATATACCGTAACATAATGACAATTACATCTTAGGGTTCCGTAACCAAACGGTAAAACCCTCCTCAAAACCTCAGTACTAATACTTCGATGTCTGTCTGTCTGGCCGACTATCAGTCTATCTCAAGAACGATATTATATATTTGAGAGTTGAAATTTTCACAGATTGTATAATTTTGTTGCCGCTTTAAAAACATAATAAATATTTTTGTAATTTTCACCGATATAATTAATTAAAGTGCCCATCAGCCCCTCTAAAATGGTCACTTAGCAATATTGCTAACAAAATGAATTGTCATTTTGTTATTTTTCTTGCAAATAATTACTAATTTTGCTAAACAGTAATTTTACAACCAACGGAAATTGATTTTGAATTAACTATTTTATCAAAACGTTACGACTATTTTAATACTATGCACTAAAATTATTTGCAGAGCAATTGCTTTGCAATATTGCTATTACGAACTTTTTCGGCCTTCAGACACTCAAAATGTTGACAAAATCTCAGTTGTATTATACCTTGGTAATTATAAATAGCATTGAAATAGATTATTATTTTTTTCTACTCGCACTTGGCCGATTTTTTGTTATTGTATTCAATGAAATTGTTTATCGCTTCAATGAGTTTCGTCGTGCGTAAAGGTGGTTTTTCAATATGGCAGTAGTATTGTTTAGCTATATGCCATTACAGAGCTCAGATGTGGCATCGGTCGCTAGACTAATATCGATAGAAAATTAAGTTTTCCAGTATGTGATTTTCTAAACTTTTCGTAATTTAATCGTAAAATAAAAAAAATGTTATAATAAAAATCAACAAAATGAAACATCTAAACATGGGCTTTGTTCTAAAAACCGTAAAAATTAAGATAGGGTTTTATGTATTTTGTTAGGGTCTCGTTAAAGAACGAAAAATAGGCTGAGACCAGAGGATTACCAAGAGCAATTCATTTTGTAATTTTTCTTACAGATTTCTACTAATTTCGTAAAGCGCTAATTTTACAAACACTTTAAATTGATTTTGTAGTAACATTTTTATAAAAACTATTCGGTTTTAAAAAAAACTGCTAAAATGAATAGCAATTCCTTTTCAGTGTTGCTATTACGACGTTTTAAGGCCTCCTGAAAAATGCGTCTGGTTCTTCGATTGATATCTAAAACCTCTAGGATTCTGGGTATCTTACACTTTTATAGTCTGAATGGAATTTATTTTGAGTTGAGTGTACGAAACCACCAATCAAAATATTATGGATTGGGTAGATAGTTGACATTGAACTCATGTCAAATCCATGGGTACATTTTGATAAACAGAACGAGTTAGCTTTGACGGCCTTGCGTCGTTTAAAATATATCAAGCTGTTATTTTTTAAGGTGATACACGTGTATTTTTTTGCTAAATGCTATAATTACAACTAGTAGATATGACGGCCTATATAAAATGAAGTGTTTTTTTAGCCACTTGGTACAGAGAAGTTGAAACAGATACAGATCGTGGATCTAAGTATTTTGGTCGGTCTATCTAAGCTAACTTAAACGTTTTATCATACTATTAGTAAAATTTTAACTCTCCACGGCAAGGTAAAAAGAAATGTGTCGAATGTTAAATGGTTTTGGAAACAAAATAAAAATGTTGTTCATAACATTTACTGAATTAAAAAAATACTATATTACATAATAAATACCAACCAACGTAAAACCGTACGTACCGTACGTTGTACCAACGTAAAAAATTATTGTTGTTTTTTTGTAAGATGCCAATCTTATGATAGGCCGAATTCTCAGAAAACAGTTTTTCGTGGCGCCAGCTAATTTGAAGGAAAACATTTTAAAATATTTTGTTGCTTTATTTAATATTCCTCTGAGTTTAAAATAAAATCAAAAAAGAAAATTGCTGATCACTATTATATTTGGTATATGAAAAAACTGTTTCCAAATATGAGAAGGCAATTTTGACTGTGGCTACTTGTTGTTCAGCGTCTGTGGCCTAGAGGATAGACCTATGGCTTCCATCATCGAGCATAGAACCACAAAAAAGTGGAAATGTAATAGTTTTGTTCGGAAAATAAGGCTTATAGTGTTACTTATATTGTATTGTATGAAAATATAGTTCGTCTTGGTCGACTAGTTTCGTAGTTAATCCGATTTTTTGAAAAAATCGACGACACAACGTGGATTTTTTTCTAAATCACTAAAGCCTAAAAATAAAATTTCCGCTAGAAGTTACAGAATAGAAATCATTTTATAATATATATTGTTTTAGCTAGGTAATATGCTTAACGTATTTTTTGGAGGTTAAACTTACTCCGCTGGCCCATGTACAAGCTGTCCAGCAGTGGTGCATAACTCTTACTAATTGTATTTCCATACTAAATTTACAAAGTTTAGTGGTTTTAGCATGAAGTGGTAATAGACAGACAGACTTTCGCATTTGTAAAATTAGTATGGATATGGAAGAGTGGCTTATTCATTATTGTGGGTCATGTGACATCACAGCTTAGTGATATGATATACATGATACATCGGTAGAATATTCAGAAACATGATTCAGAAACTCAGACATCCAATTATATCCAATATGGGAAAGTACTGAGGTTGAAAACAGACCATGTTATAAATATACCATATTGGGTCAACCGTAGGGCTGTACAAAAATGTTAGTTTAGTTATTTAAATAGCTTCAGTGATCATGTTTTTTTAAGGCTAAATGTAGCTTGTTACTTTCCATTCCTCCAACTAGGCCTATGCCAAAAATCGAGTTAATTATATACGTATATAGTTCAAAAAAAGTATTTGTTTGTATTTTCTTCACGCTCTATAAATCAACAAGGGGCACACCTGAATATCCGTACTGCAATATTAAAGAAAAGATGTTAACCGATTCTCAAACCCGACGAAAATCGGTAATACCGTTTCGACTGTGAAAGTTAACTAACATTGTGCCACAAAAAATTTTACAACAATAAGATTTACTAATTATTAAAGTCGGCTTGAGTACTGTACAGCCCTAGTTAATTGCAAATATCTGGAAATTCCCCAAAAGCGGTAAAGGAGGAAAGTTATGAAACTGAAGGTCGCGATTACCGCATCCAGTGAAAGGTGTTGGTAGTATTAGATACTTGTTATACGCAATCAGTTGCGGTGGGAGAGCGATGCGTCGGCACGAAAGGGCCGGCTCGACCAGAGTGATACCACCGCCTCACAGAAAACTGTCGTGAAACGGCGTTGTGCTGAGTTTCATTCAGTGAGTGAGTTTACCGGTGGCCCAACCAACCGGAGGCCGGCAACGCACTTGCGACCCTTCGGATGTCGCGAGTGTCCATGGGCGACGGCAGTTGCTTTCCATCAGGTAATGTTGGATTTGTCCCCGCCCCAAATAGCAGAATACAATAAAAGTAATGAAAAATTGACGAATACTTGAAAAATGCGTTATTTTCCTCAAAAAGTTATCGAGTTTCGGTGCTAGCAATCTATCTTGTCAAAATCTGTATGTAATGATTGACATTTATACATGCGTATTGCGTTCATAGAACTATTTCAAATGTATGAATAAACTATTATGTGTATTTTTTTAGATTGAAAAATATTACGCATGCGTTCAGAAATGTGTATTCTGACATCACAGTTTTTCTGGATTAATTTTCGTAAATTATTTATATTATACTTAAAAAACCTATAATTTTCTAATGTAAACATCGAATTAGTTGTATTTTTTAATATTTTGTATGAAAAGCGTAAGATGCCAGTGTTGCCAGACATTGTCTGTAATAATTACCCATCAAATGGGGAAATTTATTGATATAAGGTTATCAGGACAAATTGGATCCTAATGCCAAATTCAAGATGCAAGTACTTCAATACGCCAAGTATTTCAATTACTGAAATACTTGGCGTATTGCAATTACAGAGTTTAGTGATTCAACGCTTTTAAACGCCCAACGAAGTGGGCCACGGGATAGCTAGTTTTTAATAAATCATAGTTTTAGCACATCATAAATTATGTAAAACTTTGTTTGGATCAAATGCCCCCATGAGATAGTGAATTTTGTGAACGCCTAAACTTCACGCAAGTGATGCAGCGTCTAAAAACTAATTTTAAAAATTTCACTAGTGGACCTGACCGACTTTATCCTGCTTATTTGTAAATGTAAACAATTCTCAAGTCCCCTTGAACACAAACCTAATATTTCATCATAATCGGTCCAGTAGTTTGAAAGGAGTTCAGTGGCAAATACACGCTTACAAAAATAATCCATATTAAGATGAGACCTACTTTAAAAGTTAAACTTTACAGGGTAAATATATTAATATATACCTTAATTTAAAATATACTATAGGTGAGAAAGAAGAATTTTAAAAAGTTAGAGAATATATTATAAAGAAGGCGCCAACTTGCATTTTATATAACAAATGCTATTCCGCTTTCTTTCTCTATCGGACGAGCGGAATAGTGAACAGACAGACAGATATTAATACAAACTAACAAAAAACTTTGTCGATTTTTATCCTTTTACCATATTTTATTTTGATTAATTCATTTAATTTTTTTAAAAAATATTCATAGTTCAGATATTCAGAGAGAGATATTCAGAGTAAAACAATATAAAATGTACGGTTCCCGCGGGTTGGTAAAATTTTGGCGCAACGAACTTGTTTGCATTTAAGCAAGAAATAATGAAATATAAGCATAGTTCAGAAACTGGTTGGTATACTTTTTGTTCGAACATTTCTTGTTTTATGTTATGTTAAAAAAAAGGTTGTATAAATTAATTTACTTTGCATGTTGGCTGTCACGTAGCTACTAATGACAAAACCTACTTTTATATCTAAATATTTAAAAGAAACAGAGTGCAACAAAAGTAAGTGATAAAACTTCATAACAACTAACTCTGATATAGAGTTAGTTGTGAAAGTAGCAGTGCCGAAAGCGAAAAATTTTTTTTGCGATTTGTACGGGCAAAATAATGTCGCTGGGGCGCTTGGCCACTTAGTTTTGTTACACCCTGTATATTTTAATATCTATCTACATCTACCTGTGAAAACTTTACACCACGTCAGTCTGGTCCCGAGCTAAGTACCCGAGGAACTGGTGTTACAGGTACCGGACAACGGAAATATATTTAATACACTTATACTATACACATATTTAAGATTTTTATCATATGGTACACATATATAATACATATCCACGACCCAGGAACTTTGAAAAACTTCTTTTGTTCCATAGACGGAATACGAACCCGCGACCCCCGGCGTGAGCTACCAAGGTGCTCAACCACTGCGCTACAAAGGTCGTATTCTACACTATATGGATGGAAACGAAATATCAGAAGCAACTGGTATTTTTCCTAAATGCTATAAGTTGCAGACACCCAAGGCAACCACTTACTAGACCTGTTATAAAGTTATATCAGCACCACATTAATTTCGGCGAGACTTAATTTTGTTTTTTTTTATCGCTGTCTCAAACTAAATGAAAGAAACTATATTTTTTTTGGCTTGGAACATTCATAATAATAAAGCTTCATTATTCCTTTGAAACTAGAATTTCTTCGCGTCTATGCTGATTTGTCTCATTAATCGGAATAAAAAGTATCCATCAATCAAATCAACTTATACCAAATTCATTCAGTAGTTTCGGCGTGATCGACGCACCAATATCTAAACATGCAAAGGAACTCAAATGTAGTATTTTAATTATCATTAGGGGGGTTATTATGATCTCTTATTCCCAGCCAAGTTCCAGCAGTCACGTGACACTAAATACGTGAAGTTTGACGTTCCCTTATATCACCAACATGTTTAAAATCCATTCAGAGACAACCAAACTAGGATTAATTCAGTAATTATTCTAATAAGACATTGTAATACGAAAAAAGAACAAGTCAATTGTTGGTCTTATATTGAATTGCCTGGAACCATGCAGGTTTGTAATGGTCATAATAGCCCCCCTGTAATAATAAAATGATAACTCCCACACCGGTTTCGGTGACGGAAACCAGATCTGTAACGCAGGAGTAATTTTATAGTGTCTAAGTGTGTGCGCAGTAAACAAAAGCACTCTCTCTTTCTATACTCTCATAACCCAGTCGGACGGATAACCGACACGACTGGCGAGAGACCGGCGCAGGCGCAGGACCCGCTTTACATGCCCATCCGACGCATGGATCAACTTACTTGTCAGACAATCAGGTGACTAGCCTGCATTGTCCTAGCAAACTTGGAAATAACATGTTTTCAACGCGGGAATTGCACGAACTCCGGGTTAAGAGCCGAGCTCTGTACCACTAGACCACGGGCGCGATTATCATCTGTACAATTGAAATACATATTTAAGGAGTATTTACTGATGAGAGCACCTTTAAATATTTTTTTTAAGCCACCCTTTAATAATTTGTTCATATGAACGAATAAATAAATTTTCCTATTATTCTATAATGGTTTATCCGGAACCATAAGTGTGCGAGTCTGGATCGCACTTGTCATGTTTTTTCTAAGTTGCTATATATATACCCAGATGCTTTGCGTATATAATTATAAATTATAAAACCACTCATATATATCTCCTAATCCGAACCTGTTATCAAACCAGCCGGGTTGAATTATGATTAAAAATATGCTGTTTTTGGCCCAGAGATGATAAAAATAATAAAAATAACACCGATATAAAAACAGTATAATTTGCAATATAAATTAAATTTGCGTATTTAGCATTAATAAAAACGAGAAAGTTGGTTTGTATGTTTATCAAACGATCAAGCCGAAACTACTAAACAGATTTTGATAAAATTTGGAGTACAGATTACAGATATTAAATTAGCTGACTTACATTGAAGGATTTTACTCCAATTATATTTATATTAATTCTTCTCACCGGGCTAGTTCCCGAACCGGTGGTAGGCAACGTAGTCTCGACGTTCAGAAAGTGTTAAAGTGCTTATTTTGAATAAAAAAGATTTTAATTTTAATTAAAAGTAAGTCTTTTTTATTTATTTTAAACGCTCTAGTGGGTGCGATCTTGATCGTCCTAGTAAAAGCTAAAAAGTAGCTCATAGGAGGAGTTTTACTAGATTAGCTCTTCAACATAATTTTCCATAGATAATAACTAGCTTTTGCCCGCGACTTCGTTCGCGTGGACTTCAGGTTCGTCCCGTCTTCTAGACTTCTTTATCAAGATTA
>JAOTAV010093134.1:0-11295 GCA_026546445.1 Cyclargus thomasi | reverse complement strand
AACACAAGTCCCTCGGGTACTTAGCACGGGGCCAGACTGACGTGGTGTGAAGAGTCCATAGATATTATTATTATTATAAAAAAAAAATACGAATGTTACAAATATAGAAATTTATCTACGCGTATCGTCGTGTCACGTTGCGGAGTGACTTGACCCTTAAGCTGTCATAATTCGTTTCGGGAAAAAGGCAAAGTGTACTGTGTATCGTGGCAAAAGAAAGGGTTTCAAAGTGATACGAAATATGTAGTTTATATAATGTTTCTGCTTGTGTTAATGTATCTCTATACGCCATTCTATTAAGCCTTGGGTACAGTCGAGTAAAGTTATTGCTTAGCTGTTTCAAAGTTTCTTAGTGTCTAAATACACTAGCAGGAAAAGCGCGACCGAACTTCGGATTTTCCGACGCATTCGACTTGACATATGATAATGACTTGTTTACACGTATTAAGTAGATAAGTAGGTAACTAAATTTTAACTACATTTTATGTCATTTAACTTGCCACTTGTCACTAAATTTTGTGTTTACATCAAGTTAATAACTTAAAATGAAGTTAAAATTTAGTTACCCACTTATCTACTTAAACTTAAACCAGACTTAATAGCCGAAATCACGCGACCGAACTTTATAATGTGTTGCCTCCGATTAAATATTATAAAGATTTACGGTTGCTGTCTAAAAAATGGCACCGGCAAAACAGTGCCTATGCGCAATTTCGCTCCTAGTGGCTCCGAGACCGCGATTTAAACTTTTGCACGATTGTGAGCTTCAATTCATTAAGTTTTATTTTTGAACAAAATTTTCCCGCGGATTCGCGGATTTAAAACAAACTCTTCAGCTTGATTTTATTAAATATATAAGACGTATAGATTATCACAACGCCAAGCCTTTATTTCTCAGACAGTGCCTACTATATATTCATTAAATGTACCATCTGCTATCAATTACAAGTACAGTTATCTAACAAGATCCAGTTAAATCGTACGCCTTCATTACGAGAATTCGACCCAAGATGTTTATTTAGACGATCAATTAAGCGTTCGTTACACTACCGAACGTCGAGGGATTTTCTTTGCCTTTGTGAGTGTAAATACATACTTACACGTAAGTCAGTACATACTGCTTCACTAATAAAATCTATGCACAAATTATTGTGAGTGCATAAGTGTCTGCGTTCAAAGTAAAGTTTTATTTCTGTTTTCAGACATTCTGAGCGCTAATAAACGATATTTCATTTTTTTATTTTTATTCATAAAAAAAGTATGCCTGCAGCGCAACGAAATTATAAAAGTGAAAAAGGAACAAAAATTTGCGTATTTTTTGTAGTAACATTTTTTGCAAAACGTAATACTGACACGAACATCCTTTCTTTGAGGGTATGTTGTAAAAATCATATAACATATAATTCGTTATGTCGTTGTTGATTCGCTGTAAAAAATATGCCATTGAGGCATAACTGCATTGCCATGTCATTATGAAATTTATTATACGGGTCGTGCCAGTAAGTGGACACCAGTAACACAACGTCATCACCGAGTACTGGCTTAAATATCGGAGTTCCTACTAGATGACATTTGTCGACATTAAGCATTTACTTCACGCTCGCGCTAATCCGTGTTCGCACATGTAAGGCCGGCTTAACGCCGACGTCATACGCGGCGCAGCTGCAAAACTGAGACGGTTCAAGTGATAAGTTTAGCGCAACCGAGTTGAATATAAGTTTAATTAAAACCGGCTAGAATAGAGGAATGAATGGGATTCATAAGGAATATTTAAGAAAGTTAGAAACGCTCATAACCCCTTTTGAGCACTGGCTGTCTTTGAAGAAATACGGAGTATAGCTGAAGTGATGGTCAGGCATAACTCCTCTTTCTAGGGTTCCGTATCGAAGGGGTACAGACGGGACCCTATGACTAAGACTTCGATATCTGTCCGTCTGTCTCTTCTAGTACATAACGCTTCACGTGCGAGTTCAACTCTTACTTGGCCGGTTATGATAATATATTTGAAAATGTGAAAGTTTGTTTCGCTATTTGTCGGTTAATTACGTCAAAACTACTAAAATGATTTCAATAAAATTTTATAGATTCTAGCTTAGTTAGATAATAATAGGATTTTTTTTATTCTGATTAAATGCACTAACGGTATAAGTCTGCATTTCTACGCAGACAAAGACGTGGTTTCATTCTTTTCAAGTATTCTTTAAAACTATATAGTTATATTTGACACAGTCGTGAATCGAAATTCCTATATTTTTGCCAAGTAAATTTAAAAAAAAATTAAAGAGTTTCAAGTTTCAACCCAAACCAAATTTAAACCATCAATTTTCGAACTCGGAGCTAATTTCGAAAACAGTTCTAAATTTAAACTTTTCTAAAATGGCGTCAAATGCGAAAATAGTTTGCGCCGTAAATCTTTGGAATGCACAATTCTTTTTACTTAAGTCCAGTGCCAAGAGAAGTTGGATGGAATAATATTTTATATTATATTCAAAACAAAGAGCTGGATTATTCCTTTACAGAGTGTTTTATCGGAATTATTGGTTTGTAGAACTAAGGGGCCCAGACACACCGCAACGCAAAGCGCCGATACGCGTAGATAAGCATTTCTAACTTCTCGCAGACGGATCTATGCGTATCGTTGCGCAACGTTGCGTTATGAATTGACCCTATCTTAAAATAATACTTGCGTGGTCTCGAGGATGGCTTAGAATCACAAACCAGGGGGTTAGCCAACATCCAAACGTTTTCGTTTCCATACATTTTGTTTGGCGATTCTACAAAGAAGCGGAAACGTTGTGGTCTTGGCTAACCTCCTTGGACAACGTTTGTAGGGTCAGCTAGTTTATTATATAAACCACCTCGGAGCACACCATCAATAGTTGGATAAAGAGACTGTTATCTGCAGTCAAACTACGTAAGCAGTTTTGCAGAGCATGTGTAAAAAAAGTTGTGAATCTTTGTGTAACAACATTAAATAAAAAATAAAAAAAAATAAGTACCTATCTTCTTATTCTCATTATACGATAAATGATCAGTTCTGGGAATATTACATATAACGTTCAACCCCGTTTCGCGTCCGTAGCCTAGTGGGTAAGACCTTTGGTTCGCACTTGAGAGGGTGCAGGTTCAAACCGCGATGGCATCCAGCGTGTACCAATGAGACATTTTCCGATCTCAAGCACATAATACGGATGCTCATTGCCGTGGAAGAGCCATACTTTGGCACGAATGGATCGGCTCGACCGGAGTGATACCACGGCCTTACAGAAAACTGACGTGAAACGGCGTGTTGCTGTGTTCCGTTCAGTGAGTGAGTTTACCGTTGGCCCAACTTTCCTAATCCCCTATCCCTATTCCCTCATAAAGGCCGGCAACGCACTTGTGAATCATCGGATGTCACAAGTGTCCATAGGCGAGTTGCTTTCCGTCAGGTAACCTGTTTACTCGCTTGCCCCCTAAATATCATAAAAAAAGTTTTATGTCATTTGGTTTACACACCGTATTTCTAATACTTTTAAATCTAGGTTAAGAGTACACAGAGATGTCATTATGAGCTTTGTGATTTTGGTCTCCCGTATGATTACGAATTCATTCAAACAGAATACATGAGCTTAGACCAGTCATGTCGATGACTTTGTGCACACCTAAAGTGCCCAACTAACCAGTAACCTAACCTCGACTTGGGCATAAACAAGAAAACGATACAGTAGGTCTACCTATTTTTGAAGTTTATACCTTTAGTTCCACATGACAGAAGACGTCGCTACAGTTTTGAAAGTTCGAAGCATGCTTATAGCAATAATTGCGTTGACGTGACAATTCCACTTTGTGCAGGATTTTAGTGTTTCGGGACAAATTTATTATTATACTGAAGGTAAAAGTAATACGACATGATACTAGATGGCGTTAGATGCCTCGAAAATAATCAATAATCAACGATTAATCGTAGCATATTTATGATACATGATGACATGGTCTTATTTGAAGTCAGCCTATTTTGGTTCATAATGTCAATTGTAGTGAGGGGTGGCTTAGGTTTTATTATCGTAGATAAATACTTTAAAATTGCGGCGCGACACGTGACGTAACAGAAAATTCGTAAGACAGATGTGTAGATTTCTAACACTCACGCGGAAAAATTTAAATTTTATCAATATTATGATACAGCAATTAGAGTTAAAAGCTTTTAGTTAATCAGATAATAATTATTAACTGACTTCCAAAAACGAGGAGGTTATATGTTCGGCTGTGGATATATTTTTATTTTTTTTTATTTTGTATGTTCAACGATTACTCCGCCGCTAGTGAACCGATTCTCAAAATTTTTTTTTGTTGTTGTATAGGGTATTACTCCAATTTGATCCCATTTTCCCAAACCTGATGATGGGATGGAAGTGATTCCTTAAAGATAGGATTTTCGGATTTTCGGCGTTGTTTTATGAACTGAAACCATATGCTACTACAATATAAATTATATTCATAATCATCATCATCACAAAAGTGTTGACCTGATGATGGGATCCTTGAGTAATCGAGGGAACAACTCGAAATTTATATGGAAACATATAGTGATTTTTGTTTCTATAGAAGCGTCCCAGATAAATGTTACAAAAAATTAAGTTTCAATACCAAGGTATACCATGGTTTCGAAGGTACTGAGAGAACTCGAGATTCCTGACAGATATGACTTTGGGGTATTCGGCCTTATTTTAATAACTAAAAGCATATGCTACTACAATATAAAATAAATTCATAATCATCATCACCAGGTACCATTCACTATCGCATTATGACCCTCTTATACCCCAGAACACCTAAAATGTTAAAGAATAAATATTATTTAAGACTTTTTAGTTTTTTTTTATTGATTTTTTTTCTTTGGAAATCGGTGTTAATTTTTTGTTAAAAATATTTTTATGTTGTAGCGTGTCTTACTTTTAAAAGCCATTACAGGCAGCAATCGAACGTTCCTTGTTAAACGGAATTCATTTTATAGTAAGTTTAGTAGTAACGTATTATAATATATTATATAAATAATAAATAAATTATTATAGCATGATTATTATTAAAAATAATTTTAAACGTTTATGGGACAAAATATATTTCAAATAATAATAAGAAACATAATTATAATGGCTGGGAAGCTTGCCATAACTATAAATGACAAAAAATATAAATATTTTTAGTAAATTCGCTTTTTAGCGCTGCACTTTCGCATTTAAATTTATAAAGGACACACACACACACACGCAAAATAATATTATGTGATACTACTATGTATAAAGTATGCAGGATATAAAAAAGAAAGTACTTTATTATATTCTGTATACTGTATACATAATATAGTATCCGTCAAACAGTAGAATATAAAGCGTATTGTAGTAAAGCCGCAGCCGCCATGACAGTCGCCATGACAGCCAGCAGGTTGGAAGCATAACAGGAGGCTAAACGGATTCATTATTATTACTATAATTGAATTTAATCCCAACGCCATCTGACGTTGCTTAAACCGACCCCTACTACGGGCTCCCGATTCTCGAAACAAGTTTTATTTCGATCAATTTTCAGCGTGATTGGTAGATAGAGATGCATTTCTAAATTTTTATTGAATTGACAGATATTTCAATGTCACTTAAATGACGTCACACGCAACTGAAATCTGACAATTCCATATGTAATTTGAAAATGGATATCTACGCGTCATGTTGCGGCATGAATTGACCCTAAAAGCCCAACTGATGCAACTCCTAGATGATCTATTCTATTGACAATATCAATTATTGTACAGTATAATTAATGATCTAGGGTTAATAACGAGGATTTCTCAATTATAGTAGTTTGAGAACGTTTAATTTATATTGCAACTTGCTTTTGTCAGCATTTTTAAATATTTTTCATTATTGAGGAGTACACGTGATATCAATACTATTCTCTGCCTGAACATCATAACATTGAGCATTTCGTATTATTTGGGAAAATAATTGATCGTTTGGATTCAAAACGTCTTTTAATCATATTTATACATACAAGTGTCTGTACATTTAATATTTTTAGAAAATAATCAATGTAAGGGTGCTAAGGAATAGTAATAGAACACATATCGACAAAAAAGTTGTCTGTTTGTACGCGTTAATCTCAGAAACTAATGAACGGATTCGAATAAATCTTTTTTTATTTAATAACTATTAAGTCGAGGCAATACATAGGATACTTTTTATCCCGGGAAAATGTACGTTTCCGCGCAACGAAGTTGCGGGCATCAATTAGTTGATCAATAAAATGTTATTGTTCAAGGATACTGTGGTCTAACTGGTAACTGTGCCTTACACACTCACAGAGTCGCGACCAGACCTGTTTTTACCTTGAGAACATTCATCTCTTTTTTGTTTTATTTAAGTTGAAATTTCTACTATAAAAAATTGCAATAACGCGCGTCGACGTGCGCAATATGAGTTGAGCCTAATAGTTTATAGAGATCGCTGAATCAGAACTATTAAACGCTACGATCCGATCATTCTAGAGATTTCTGCTTCGATATCGTAAAGCACTAGATTTGGTATGATTTATAACAATGGTTATGGGGGAACAGGGTTATAAGGGTCCCAGTTTATGACCGGTTAAAATGTTATTTATTATGCCAGTATATTGGGATTTTAGAAGTTGATTCGTGACAGTGAGTGTAACGTTAGATTAGAACTATAACTTATAATCGTTAAAAGCATCTCAAAATGCCCTTTGTCGAGTCTCATGAGATATTGAAGCGTCCGTGGCGCTATGAGTATTCAGATATTCACCCCTCTAGATTACGTCGTGAGAATCAGACGTTTATTTAAAGTCCTGTTTAAGACATTACTATTCGATGATTATATATTGTAAAAATCATCCAACAAAGGATGCAAGGGCCTGAGTTTTTTTTTTCAGTTTTCACTAAACTCCATCGAGTCAGTTCTCGAAGCTGACTCGATGGAGTTTACTACTCGTAGTACTGTCGCGTTGATTGAACGTTTACTTACTGTGTTATTACAAGCGTGCTTCCTCGAGGGGGGAGCGCCGGGTGTTGGAGGGGGGAGAGACGGGAAAAGAGGGGGGTAGGGGGTATATGAGTAGAAATATACGCCTATTATCTAATGAGTACAGAGATGTGACAACACGGGTTATCGCAGACGTCCTCCGTACATATAATGTCTGTATGTACACGCGCGAGTGATTTGGAAGTCGCGTCAGATGGATTAGTTTCTATCGTGGAAGTTTTTTTTCGATTTTTAAGGTTCTTCTGTAATAGATAATTTTTCTTGATTATTAAATTAAGTTTTTATTTTAGTTTGTTTGTTTTTTCAGCTGCTGCCGCTGACAAAACAAACTTAGAATCTGTGAAAATTTCAAGCCTTTAGCTGTTACCTTTCTAGACGGAAGGACGTTTGTCTAGACACCGAAGTTTTAGTAATAGGGTCCTCTTATACCCTTTTGGTGCGGAACCTTGAAAATCGCAAAAAAAAACTTCCCATCATTGCATCCTGATGTAAGCCAGACCTTAAAGGTTAAAATGCTCTATTTTCCGGCTTGTGGGCAACGAATGTAAATACAATAGGGATTGCTTGGCTTTAAACGCTCAATATGCCAGTGTAAATACATTCAGTAGTACAACATAGAGACAATCTTTGCATGCTTAACGTGAAATTGAATTCTAAAGTTTGAGGAGTGTCCAATTCCTAATTTTTAATATTTTACTTCTCAATTGAAGCTATCGAATATAATTTGATTAATTACAGATAAAAAAACTATCCAAGTGTACGTACCAATAACGAGCAAAAATAGAGAGACCAGGGTTTTGAAAGTCAAACAGCTCTAGCTTTACACTTCCTAACAAGTAATAACTATACTATACTTCCTAAAAAGTAATAAAATACTGCAGCGCCATCTAGTGTCTTTATAAAGAAACTTGAAAAAGGCACTCTTTTTTATTTTGGTTTTAGTATTTGTTGTTATAGCAGCAATATAAATACATATTCTGTTCAAATTTCAAATCTCTAGCTTGAGCTGAGCTTGAGCTGTTCCAGAGATACATTCTGAAGACAGACAGACGGACAGACAAACTGAAATTCAGAGAGTCAGATGGACAGGCAACACAAAAGTCTTAGTAATAGGGTCCCGTTTTACCCTTTGGGTACGGAACCCTAGAATAGGACGTAAACACATTATATTATGCTATCGCAACTTTTATCATTATTCATCATTAAAATTTGTAAGTAGTATCAAAAAAGTTTTAACTACTTTACACGAATCTACAAGTTGCGATTCTCTCCGCTCTCGAAGTTATACGACATCTCACTTTTGTATCAGTTGTAAAAAGTTGATTTACTGTATATATTATATTGTGGCTTAACCGTTCCATTTTAACTAGAACTTTTGTTTGACCTGCGGCTATCGTCGATCTGTTTTGTACGTTTATTTACAACGGGACACTTTTGTACCAAGATAATTAGTTGTCTAGGGTTAACTATACCCTGGATATTGAGGTCAGATATCCGGCCTGCCCGGCCTCGTAGTGATGTGCGCATACCTTTATAAGTCTTTGCCATACTCAAACAAAAACAGGGATGTTATAAGTTTGACTATCTCTATGTAAGTGGTGTCATAGCTCACGACGGAGAGAAGTGATTTAAATTTATTCATTGTTGTATTAAAGGTGACTTATTTGAGAGTGTTTTTAGCCGTGTTCGGTAAAAATCGGCTTAGCCGTTTAACGGTTATGGGCTTGATAGCGAAGAAGAATAAAGGTAACCGAATTGTCAAATTATATTTTTGACGACCTCTGTGGCTCAGTTGGTAAGCGAGTCGGGGTTGCGGGTTCGAATCCCGGGGTCTTGGATGTGTATCAAATATGTGTATCATATAATAAAAATCTTAAATGTGTGTAAAGTATAAAAGTATTAAATATATTTCCATTGTCTGGTACCTGTAACACAAGTCCTTCAGGTACTTACCACGGGACCAGACTGACGTTGCGTGGCGTCCATAGATATTGTTATATTACATAGTTGCGCCAGGAGTTTTTAAAATTCTATTTTTTAGTTATCTATTGTAATATATTTTCATGGCTTTATATTTTAGCTTTATATTTAACTCCTACTATTGTATATTTACGCCCACACTTGACATTTACAATATAAACGGAGAGTAATAAACATCTTTATTATGAACTACTAGAAATTTGAATCCTTTTAGATGCTAATAGAGCTAAATTTGTTATTCACGAATTTAATTTAGATTGGTATTTTTTATTGTATGGTATCATCATATTTTACATCTGGGGACGCTACAATATATTATTTTTTTTAGTGATCTAAATATGCTGAAATATTTTACTAATCATAAAAAATATAGTTTGCCGGCAAATAATCGTGTTCCAGAAAACAAAGCATTTGCGACCTCTTTTTAACGACCTCTGTGACGCAGTGGTTGAGCGCTTTGGTGGTGGTCGCGGGTTCGAATCCCGCCGACGGAACAAAAAGTTTTTCAATGTTCCTAGGTCATGGATGTGTATTATATAATAAAATCTTAAAAATGTGTATAGTATAAAAGCATTAGGGTTCGAACCTGCACCCGCTCGAGTGCGAAGTTCTAGCCCACTAGGCCACGAACGCTCTAAGCGAGACTGAAGAAGCTGTAAGGGAGGTTGACTGTAGTTAACTGAAAAGAAAAAGAAAAAAACGAATTTGAAAGTTGTTTTCAGACGCCGTCAAAGCAATTTACAATATGTTTTCGATCGGTGACAATCGAAAGAGCTGACAAAATTGTTGTGCCTTCTGTGATGGTTGTGTTAAGCCCTACTGCCGTCCTCAAGCTTAAATGCCGTTAACCAATATCTGGTCGTTTTTGACATTTTTATGCCATCATAATCAGAAGAAAAAGCTCTATCGACGTGTAATAGCAAAAGTTTTGTAGCTTTTATAGTCATCGAATTATTAAAATTAAAATTACCGTTATGAAGTACCAATCCCTTAGAAAACTTGCCGTCGTTTTTGCTCATAACTCAAAAAGTATTTTTTGTACATAGAGACATTTTAGCTTGAGGACGGCGGCCTAGTAGGGTAGTAAAAAATAGTAAAGAACAGAAAGTCTGTTCGATAGTTGGGATGAACTAATATATTTCCTTTGTGTTTCTACCGCCTTTTTTAACCTGCTTCAAAAAGAACCACTTTCTTCCCCATTTAATCCATCCATTTCCATTCCAGGTTTGGATATTTGGCTCTATCTGGTGTTCGGTATGGCTGGCCGTCGACGTCTGGATGTGCACCGCATCCATCCTCAACCTGTGCGCGATATCCCTGGACCGGTACGTCGATGTCTTATTTTTTTTTTATGTTTGTCTATGGCTGATTTTGAATTGCACTCGAACAAAACCATTGATACCTACTTTCTGATTTCAAGTTTGGAAAGTTGTCAGCTCAGAAAGTTTGTTCGCGAATAATTATGTCATACGTTTTTCGTATTAGGTTTTCTAATGCGAAATTCCGCATTTGGACACCTAAATGCATTGAATTACATTAAAAAAATGCAAGAGCTAGTGCACACGGTCACTTTTCCCTGTGTGGAACGAATTCCACATTCAATATTCTGGTGTCCGAAATTCGAAGCTGGACTTCGTTCTTTTTTTAAACTATAAGCCTGCTGTACACTCTCGCCCTCGAGCATTCACGCTGCGTCTGGGCGACAGTGTACAGCCAAAATAACAGTTTCTCTAGAGTCTGGAGTCTTTGTAGTCCACATAATTTTTTTATTTTTAAAGCTACGTAGCTGTGACCCGTCCAATGAGCTACCCGAGCATCATGAGCAAGAAGCGGGCCAAGATACTGATAGCTGGCGTGTGGGTGCTGAGTTTCGTCATCTGCTTCCCACCGCTAGTAGGGTGGAAGGATTCAAAGGTAATTTAAAACTATTGTCTAAATCAGTGGTTCTTAACGATTTCGGCCATTTAAAAAAAAATTCGTTACGCCACGGACCATCGAATGCATCATTCTGATGCATTCCAATAAGAGTGAAGTTCATCAGGTACCTCGGAAACATCGCCGGCCGTCCCGACCAACGTCACTTATGGGGGCGAATACAGCAAAACATAAAACATCGTCTTTATCTCTTGAATGAAATGAATGAATGAATGAATGAATGAATGAAATATACTTTATTGTGCACAATCACAGTTTCACACATATAAAATAATTAAAAGCATAATATAATATAAAATAATGATAGTACACAAAGGCGGTCTTATTACTAAATAGCAATTTCTTCCAG